>VZTV01016101.1:9976-28460 GCA_013400875.1 Anhinga rufa | reverse complement strand
ACATGTTCTTTATAATCCATTATGTTCGAGCCATGTCAAGTACCATGGCACTGCTCTAGATATTAATAGTGTAGGACTGTAAACATCACTAGGTGCTTTCAATTCTCTGTGATATATTAATTAACAATTTTGAGAAAAGATGAACAGCTGTGTTGGGGACTAACCCAAAAGATTATTGATATCCAAAGAAGGAAAAATTGCTATTGATTTGTATGCGTTTTAGACAAGACCTTTAATAAATGCTTATAGAAACTGCTAAGTCTGTTAAGATTTGCTTTGCTCTCTTTATGTGATCAAAAGGAGATTTTCTCTGCCAGCAATATAAATCCAGGCTTATGTGCAGAGTTAGGCACAGGCAGCCTAGATAATAGTATGCTGCCACATGTTTAGGGACTTCAATAGATGAATACAGTGTTGCCAAAAACATACATCTGCCCAAACTGAGAAAGCTTGTACAAATGAAGATACACCCACATCAGTGAAATGCTGATGAGCAGGAATCTAACTGTGTTGAAACAGTGTTTCACAGGGCAATGGAAAGTGAGAAGTAATTTTATGAAGCTGCTTATATTTGCAGTAACATATTTCTGCTCCGTTGTATTACCTACTTCCTGTAAATATGTGTTTTCTGCAGTCACTCTACAGTGAAACAGAAAGGTCACACAATGCACGCAACACTTTTTATCCTATTAGTTCTGCTATGGAGATGCAACAGAGTAAAACAAATCAAAGATACACAAGTATAAGCGTTTGAAGGGTGTTCAGTGAACTTAGGAGAGAGCAGGTGTTGGTTACAGTGATGTGGCAAGCACATTAGAAACCTTTTGTTTCTGCAATTAACTTGACATCTTGTAGCATGAAATATGGACAGTTTTTCAGTATCTTGTATTGCTTTTCTCTGAAGAGGTGATGAATTATTTGAACAGTAGAGTCACTCACTGAACTTCAAAGTGGTGACAAAATTTTCAAAGGGATATTATCTTTGGTCCTCAAGATTTTAGTCAGTCCCTATTAGCAGAGATCAAGGAACAGTTTACTCAGCTTTGGCTTAAAACTTTCTCTGGACCATCTGACATTGATCACTACCAACAGGAGACATACACTGTTAGATGGACCTCAGGGCTGATTTGATATGGTAAGTGGTGTCCCTATATGTACCTGTATTGAACAGGGAACTAGATAGGTGGAAAAAAAGGAAGATACTTCCATGTCTGTAAGAGAACTATATGAATATTGCAAAAGAAAAGGTTCTTTAAAGATTCCTTTTAATTTTCAGATGAATTAACTCAACCATGTTTATAGTTCTGTGTATCTTACTGAAGATGTGTAACATACTGAACCATGTTTATAGTTCTGTGTATCTTACTGAAGATGTGTAACATACTGAAGAATGTTGTGAGAAATCTAAATACATTAACTGGAGAAAAAAAGTGTCATCTCTGTCTCTTCATAGATGAAAATCCTGATGCAGGAAGACTGGTCACAGAGCTGTTTCAAATGCTGACACAGCAAAGTGCATGCACTTTGACCTACTGGATAAATAGGAATGCTGCAATTTATTTGTGGCCAGTTAAAAATTGTCAAGGCAACTTGTCGTCAACAGTGGCATCGAGTTTCTCTGATTCCTTGACTAATTCTAATTCCAGCTAATTCTAATTCCCATATAATGAAGTGAGATGCTCTATTTCAAACTATGCATAAAATCACACTTCTTATACAGGACTCAAACTAATTTCTGACAGAGAAATAAAGATGCTGAGAAGGTATTCACTGGGGTAAATACTGAAATTATACAGACCTACTTAAACAAATTGATAAATGCTGCCATTTACTGCCAGTAAAGGCTCTTTTTCAACAATTCTACTAGGTACAGAAGAACTTTTGGCTTAAAAATATACATTCCAGCTGGCTATACTGTTTAAAAAATATATAGGTCACTAAAGCTTGAGGTGTTCATATACTTATTCCTTGTATCACATAAAAGCAATAGTGTTGATAGTGACCTGTTCTCCTAGCCTACTGGGAGCAACATAGAAATATGAAGGTATACGCTCAGAACTGTTAGACATGCAGAATCAGTTGACTTTGCCTTTCGGTGACTGTATAGAGATTTTGAGCACTATAAGAGCAAATAATGCAGCTGGAGAACTGCACTGTGTGGAAGATAATGACACTAAGAAACTGTCACTAACAGGTGAAGGAAGCCAAGGTCTTCTACAATACTGAGACAGTAGTCAAAACAATAATTTGCTGTTTCTCTGATGACTCAGTGGTAATGCTGAAGAAATGAAAGAAATTGTGTCCCACTTGGAAACCTGATGTCCTGGCCGGTAGTTCACCCAGAAAAAAAAAGCGCCGTCTTGCTGTCAGCCTAGGGAAGTGCTTCTCTGACCAATGCAGGTGCAAGCAGTTTAGTGATGGCATCACTGAGGTGCTCCTGGTAAGAACTTGGGGGACAGGTAGAAAAAATGTGTTTTTCCTGTCGCCATATGGTTTGGGAGTTTGTCTTATTAGGAATAAACTAGCTTAAGCTTCGTAACAGTTGTCTTTCAGAAATCCTTCTGACTGATCCAAACGTCAGGGAGTGTCTTAACCCTCTTAGGCATTACAATACCTTTGTAGAATAGAGATTAGGAAACAGAGCCCTTGCAATTTCTCTAGCATGGGTATTTTGTTCTGTATTTCTTAATCCCTGTCTTTTTTTTCACTGTGCTTTTTGCAATGAAGAATTTGGTGCTCCATGATGTGAAGAATGACTCCTTTGTCTCTTTCCCTCTGTTTTGTTCTTGGGCTGAGCTGCTCGAACGTGCTTTCATATGTTGACGAGCTCATGGGTTTGATGCCTTAAATAAGGGGAAAAAAAAGGAATGGGCTGATGAACTTGATTACACTGAAAAATCAAGAGAGACAATTTAATTTAAAGGTTCCATCATTACAGATTCATTGGAAATACTGCTGATCATAATGAATTAGTTTAGTATTCATGGGACGCTACATACATTTCCATAGATTATACTCTTGTGAGATATAGCCTCACTTAACCATTGGCTATTCCTACTGAGTGAATTAGAGTAAACAGTTTTATCAAATGGTGAATTCCATCTATTGCCAAGTGTTCAGGGTACAATTGTTATGCTTGACTAGCCAGACATTTAGTTTCTCTCTGCTACAGAAGTGACTGACCTCCTGCATAAACATGTGTAATTTACCTCAGGATTACAGCTAATCAGGAGGCTTCTGCATACTGCTGCTTTTTTTTTCCCCATGATGTTTTTCTTAGTCATTTTGGCTGTATTAAAAATTATGGGGGAACCTTGTACAAATGTTTAGGGAGTCTTTGTAAGCACTATTAAGTTATATACTTACTAAGGTGTTTTCTCTCTCATTTCCACCAAATCGTACTAGGAAACTGCATTACATTGCTGGCCCATTGCACAAACATTCCTTGAAAAGCTCAACATAGCATCTTATAGTAAGTCACGCTCTGATAATTCTAACTCATTCTGCTTAAGATAATGTGCTTTTTCTTTCCCTTTTTTTCTCCTTTCTTTTTTTTCCCCTCCCTGTTAAAAAGTGTATATTTGTAGGTGGCTCATATGCTAAGATTTTGTAGTAGAAGCACACTTTCAGGAGTCAAAAGTCACAGCATTTTTCTCCCTTGATAGGTTTTTCCTTATCTAAAAGCTGCTCTGACAAATTCTCCAAGACCATTCAACTGAGAGAGAGAGATACAGAAGAAAACTAATAGCAGAAAATGGAGAGAGCAACTATAAATGGCCTAACTGCTGACAGACCTGCTTTTGCAGTCCTCGACTGTGGAATATTTACTTCCAAGAGCAACCCACTACTTTTTTTTGCATATAGTCCCACTCACAGATAGCAAAGGTTGAATGTATAACTTTAAGTCTTTATTCTCTGAGTGTTTTCATTCAAGAAGTATTAAAAAAGGAGCTCTTCTGCAATTTAAGTTCCCTATTTGAACTATACTGGTGACAATGCTGTGTGTCAAGAATGTACTTACTTGTCTATATACTTAAAATACACAAAGTATCTAAGTCTATGCTCTGCTGCCCACTGCAGCTGAGTGCTCTGCAGAAGAGCTGCAGAGAGTGGGAATTCTGTTGCTAACTGTCCTAGTGCTGCCAGCAACAATGCTGCTATTAACAAGTGTAAGTTAAAATAAGACCACTATTCCAGCTACAAGTGATGGCATTGTCAGCCTGCCTGGAACTTATTTCATCCGTGTCCCGTCAAGTTAGCTAGATTTCAAAAGACTGAGGGAGAGAAGCCTGGGAGAGATAAAAATCCACCTTGTAGAAAAGTATAGTGAGAATATCCTGGCTGCTGCAATGGAGCTGTTGCAGAGACATGGGCTATTAAAACTCTGAAACCAGATTAATGTCAGTTCTGTGGCTCCTTTCCTTATGTTCCAAGACTCATCCACCATGGCCTTATTTCTTCATGGTATATGTAAATGATAAGGATGAGCAGCCTTGCTTAGCTATCCCTGATGCACTGCAAAGCACAGCAGCTATGTTGGCTTTGTTTGGCTCCTTCACTAAGACTCTCTTCCTTTTTCTACATATTATTGCAGAGTGCTATCATACACACAAAGCATTTCATTAAGCTTGCTCAGTCAGTCAGCAAACATGGATGACTTAGGACAGATGTTCTTCTAGAACAGCTGGAACAAACTTGCATAGCAATAGTAGCATCCTATCACTCTCTCCCTCAAGGATTTAGCAGAGTGAGATAGGGAGTGTGTATTCACTCATTAGCCCCCTGTTTGCACAAAATGAACTATTTAACCATTCACACATTGCTGCTGTGGATGATTCTGCTGTGAAAATTTCTGGTTAAACATGTAGGTATACAGTGCAATGTCAGAGAGGCTGCTTGATATTAGTAGTCACCAGTATACAATGAACTTCAAGACATATCTGTCTCATCATGGTTATGACTGATCTCATCAACTAGGGAGTTTCATGAATACCATGTAGACAAGATGATACTTGATGGAGTATCCGGTATTCTGCTGACTAGATGGCATGGCTTTGTAGTCCAGATCAGCACTGCTGTGGCCATCCGTAGCACTTTAATTTTTCCCAGGCAGATTTTACTTGGTAAGAATCTTTTTTTTTTTTTTTTGTGGTGGGAGGGACATCACAGATAACCATTAAAATGCCATGCTCCACTGCCTGTTTCTGGATACTAAGAATGCTTATAGCAGTTTCTTATTAGTGTAAGTTCACCTTGAACTACTGGGCAACTCCAAATACTTGTGCCAGAAATCTCACGTCTAAAGAACAGAATAATTAGAATTTCTGTCAGAAAAGAGAACACTTCCTAAAAGTGACTAATTAAGAGTCCCAAACACACAAGCTGAAGATGGTTGTACAAGTGGGATGTGGATAAATGATCCACGTGGATCAAAGTTGTATGCCAACACACAGTTCATCAGGACCAGAAACCCTTATATCTTCAAAAGAAAGCTTAGGAAAGTGAAATAGCGCATCATCCACACAGGATGATCCACAAGATAAAAACCCAAACTAATTGCCCAGAGAGACTGTAGAGTGTCCTTCCCTGGAGACATTCAAACCCCGCCTGGACGCGGTCCTGTGCCCCCTGCTCTGGGTGTGCCTGATCACGCAGGGGGGTTGGACAAGATGATCTCTGGAGGTCCCTTCCAACCGCTACTGCTCTTTGATTCTGTAACCCTGCAACAAAACTACTCAACAGAAGAAGAATATATCGGTCTTACAGAACTCACATAACAAGCCAGGATATACATGGATGTATACTGTTTTCTAGGCCCTGACATCCCAGGGATAATTCCTATTCAGATGTGAACTGTAATACCAAACTCTCAAATATTAGTCCCTTGATGGGCTTGCACAGACTCAATCACTCCTGTATCCCAAAGTCACTTTATTAGTACCATCTTTCTGCATATGTTTATGGATTAAGTATTAAAGAAGTATGTAATTAATTTTCAGATCATTTTTTCCTGATAAAATAAAACAGTAGATTAGCCTCACTTTTTATTACATTTTGTTTACATATAGAGTTATGAAGTAACGAGTCAGTTTTGTTTGCAGTCAGCATTTACGGTTGACTTTTAATTAACTTCCTTCCATAATTTTTAATATAGTTCTTTTGCTGAATAATATTTCTATTCCACAATGGCTGAAAGTACAGCCAGTACAGCATAGAGGAAAAAAAATAGCCCCACATTACTGAGCCATTATATTTGCAGTAGCTCTCTGCCAAGACACTTTTCAAAGCAGTCAAACAATAAATTCATTAGAATGCCGAAATGGGGCATAAGGGGCCAAACTTTGATCCTATTGAAATCAGTAGCTGATGTACCGAACAGTGGTAGTATTTGGCCCTTAAAACTATTCAAATATTTTTTGGTTCAAGGAAAATAACAGACTATTACTGCAAATCTAACCTTCATTAAATTTTCTATGCACTTAGATCTTCGTATGAATTGGGAATAGGTTTTGTTTGAATTGAATACTACTTATATTTGATTTTTAAAGTGATTTTTAATGTTGTAGTCTCTCCAGATTTCTATTATACTCAGGGAAGAAAAGTGCAGCAAGTAAACTCCCATATATGTATATACTCCCATGGAGACCAGGTAGCCAAGTGGATAACAGCCCTACTTCTTATTTCAAAGGTTGCAGGTTCAACCTGACTGAGTTCCATTTTAATTAAACTTTCTATTTGCTTCTTGACAAGCTATGATATATAAAATTCAACCATGGTTAAAAAAATGGCTATTTACACTTGCAGTTAGTTGGAGTCCATTCCTTTGTGCATAACACAGAACAGAAGAAGATCAGGAACAGTTAGCAGAGACATGTCTTTATCTCAGTACAAACCCACACAATTATTTAATAAAAACTGGGCAACTTTCGGGTTCCTAAACTATGTATTTATTGGAAAAGAAGAGTATCAGTGTGGGCTCTGTCTTTCTGTTTCCCTATTTATTTTTATTTCCCTATTTATTTCCCTGTTTAAAGCATATATGGGCCAGGAATGCTGAAAACAGCATGATATGCAAAGAAATAATTAATTCGTATCTACCTGTGAGCCTTGTGATACTAAAAATTGAAATTGCTGAGAGCGCCATCACTAGCAGACAGGGTAATTATGTATTTCTAGTGCACAACATCTTTGAGAGCAGTTTCAAAAGACTTGTGTTTTATGGGATGTTGGAAAAATCACTACATTTGGTCAGAGGTGGATACCTGAAACTTACAGGCTTTGGCAAAGAGCTACGTCTGTGGCAGATGACAACAGACAAACAGCGCTATTTGGTCCTCTAGTTAACTTGCTCCAGCAGGGATAATAGTTGACAAGTAAGATGGGTGCCAAACAGTTAGAACTTCGTATATGTGCAACTTCTATAGATCTTGTTAGGGATACCCAAAATTCAGGTCAACTTTTCAAGCAATTTGCTTGCTCTTCCCTGAAGGAATGGCATATAGGACAAAAAGTAGTGCAGTTTAACACATTTTCTACCTCTGTGTTATTTTAGGAGTATATGTGAACAGGGGAAGTAACTACTTGTGGAAATCAACAAAAGCTATTGGCTTTCACAGATTCATTTCTATGGGCCAAGAGAACAGACTTCATCTTACAAGTAAAGATATAGAGAAAGAAATTTTCCACAAAACAGCATGGTCTGTATTAACAAAGACCAGAAATTACAAGGCACACACACACCTCCTTGCAGAGTATTCGTCAATAGGCAGATGTTTTCTGTGGTCTGAGACATGCTCTCAGTGGAGAAAGAAGCCTGTCAAAAATGATAAAGATGCACTCTATTTGCAACTGCACAGGAAAGCGATGTGTCTCTGTGCAGAGCGGAGGTGAAGCAAATGATTATTACCCACTTCATTGAGAGAACGAGGACTGATACAGAGTACAATTCACCTATGTTAACATTCAGACAGAGTCTGCCTAGTATACCTACCACTTCTCTAATTAAAAGAAAACAATCTGATCAAGAACTTACCATGTGCAAAAAAGGTTGAAATGATCAGTTAATCAGTTTGGCCATCTAATAAGATCTTTTTAAAAGGGTGGCTAGTTAAATGGTGAAACCAAATATGCAAAGTTAAAAATAAGAAACTTATGCCATTCATTGATCTAAAGCCCACAGAATGCAACTGCAGTTTCGAGGAGTCTGGATGGGGTTTGCATGGCCAATTCCCCATGTTTCTGAAGGTGAAGTCCATTGTGTTGACTTTTTTTAAGGGACTTTTATGAGACTCAAAATTAATTAAAGCAGTACCTGTGGGTTTGTTGGATTGTGATTGCTTTTATTGTAATTTGTATGTTATGTAAGACTATGTTTTTAAACCACTTGAGATCACCTAGGCAAACTGGATCCTTGCAAATCCGTGGGCTCCGATGGGATGCACCATCGAGTGCTTGAAGGAGCTGGCAGATGTTCTTGCTGAGCCACTCTTCATCAACTTTGAAAGCTCGTGGAGGACAGGAGAGGTACCTGAGGACTGGAGGAAAGCAAATGCCACTCCAATCTTCAAAAAGGGCAAGGGGAGGACCCGGAATACTACAGGCCAGTCAGCCTCACCCCCATCCCCAGATAGGACATGGAGTGGCTCATCCTGGAGGTCATCTCCGGGCATGTAGAGGAGGAGAAGGTTATCAGAAGTAGTCAACATGGATTCACCAAGGGAAGGTCATGCTTGACCAACCTGATAGCCTTCTATGATGGGGTGACTGGCTGGGTCAATGAAGGGAGATCAGTGCATGTTGTTTATCTCTACCTCAGTAAGGCATTTGACACTGTCTCCCATAACATCCTCATAGACAAGCTAAGGAAGTGTGGGTTGGATGAGTGGATAGTGAGGTGGATGGAGAACTGGCTGAACAACAGAACTCAGAGAGTCATCATCAACAGGGTAGAGTCTGTTTGGAGGCCTGTAACTAGTGGTGTCCCCCAAGGTTCTGTACTGAGTCGAGTCCTGTTCAATATATTAATCAATGACCTGGATGAAGGGATGGAGTATAATGTCAGCAAGTTCGCTGATGATACCAAGCTAGGAGGAGTGGCTGATACACATGCACTGAAATAAGCTGTAGCAAGGTATAGCTATGCGCTGTGAAGGTCTATCCATTACTTCGATTTGAGAGCTATAATGATTTAAATCAACTGTGCCTGTTTATTTTAAGACAAGCTGATTACATGGCTTGCTCTGGAAGCGAGGAACAGGATGAGACCTGACCTCCTGAACAAGTGTAGTGAAGAGAACTAGCAAATGTTCAGGAGGTCTTGCTGTGGAGGAGGCACTGGGTGCATGCTGACCATTTGATCAGCATATGAGCACAATTCCTTGCCCCTCTACTTTGTGTTCAAGTAAGGTGAGGACCAGGAACAGATGATAGGCTAGAGGAATGGGATATTGCCAACAAGCCATAGAGTGATTTACATGAAAGGCTTTTCTAACAACATACAACGTAGTAATTTGTATATCATATGAATCTTGAAATTTTTATTAGCTAATTATGTCTATTTCTTGGATCATAAATTTTGCTCTTACAATAAGTTTCATTTTGACTATTTGTCTGATGCCTATTAAATTCATCATTAAAGTCAAGAACATGCCACCTGTTTAAATTTTTCTTGTTTTTAGAGTAATTTTGGCTGTTAGAGATTATATCCTGAACTGCTATCCATTCTTTATTTTTTCCAGAATTAAATTAGGAACAGAGGTGTTTTAAACTGTTTTGAATAGTGGAGACCTCAGCTGCTTCAGAGAACTTCTCTAGCCACTCCCATCCCAGGCAGCCATAAAGCGAAGGGCATTTCAAAACACAGTGGCAACTTCTACCCCAGATGCTGGATTATGCAGTGTTTTATTTTTGTTACTGCCCTCTTCATTTATTGCTTTTTAAGGTCTTGATGCTCTTTCTCAATAAGAAGTGGAGTGCTCACCAGTTTCCCAAGTCAGATTCTCATAACAATAATGTGCCAAATGTGTGTGTCAGGTGCAAGTCACGCATGCTGAAAGAGATACCTGCCAGGTCTGGAGGCATTTCAGAATAGTCTGTCCACTTTTTCAGGACACCCATAAGTCCAAAGATAATTGGTTAGGTTAAGTCATGGTACAAATCATGAGAATAAAAATTGCCAGCACTGGCCCCGCCAATCAGAGTAGTTTAGGTTTTAATGCAACAAAAAACAGGCGACTTTGAAGGGACTTTTTTTTTTCCCTATGTGTGGGCTCTCATGTTAATCTGAAACATGTGGAGTAATATATTTGTAGTGGTTTTGGCTTCAGACCACTGGACCAAAAGGCAAGGTTTTATTATTTGTTTCTTTGTTTAAACAAAAATGTTCTACCTCTTTTCCCAGCATACAAACCCAAAACAGTGACAGATAACCATGCTGGACAGCGAGTATATGTGTGCATGCATGGGATGATAGGAAACAAATTGAATTTACTTGACAACATATACCAGCATCTGCATTTTCTACAGTGCTTACTGACTCACACTGTGAATAACTCTAAACCTAGCTTTGAACATATTCCTCCAAGACACCAGCTTGTTCATGTTTTAGAAACATTAAGGTTCCTCCCACCCAGCTAAACAATAATCAGTTATGAATGAGATGCTCATATACATGTGGGAAAAAAAAAGGATTAAAAAGATTTGCCTGATGCTCAGGTGTGATCTGAACTGTCTGAGTTTCACACCAGTTACACAGTGTTTGCCAGGTTACTGGATTACAAAGCAACTCATCAAATGTCTGCTGCTAGTGAGGCTGCAGCAGCTGCAGGATGATTCACACTGGGGCCTGGGGGTGGCTGGGCTCTCACATCCTGCAGCTCCCCCGACCCTTCTCTCCCAGACCAGCCCAAGGATGTTTCTCCTGGCACTTCCTTGCCACAGACTTGGCAGGAGCTGGGTGCCCTGCTGGTGGTCTGGAGAGGGCAGAACTATGCTGGCATGGTTTGGGACCAGACATATCTTTAAATTTTAAGATGAAATAACATTTGCTTTTGTGTTTCAGGACCAAATGTTTGTGAGGGGGCAGGAAACACTAAAGCAGTTTCCACCTCCCTCAGATATCCCTGTTGTCTTTGAACTTAATAAACTGATGTGGCTGACACAATGACACATAAAATGTTTTGAAGTCATGCTGGAGAATGGACTCCAGCCCTGTAATGGGTCTTAGGCTGGCAATGTGAAAGTTTCATTATTAAGGACAGCCAGCCCTCAGTTGCTTTTCCTGACTCTATTGCAAGCACTTGGGAGACAAATGATGTACTTTACATGAGCATAGCCATGGATTATTTTGTTCATTTCCTGAATGGAAGGGAAATTTAAACCACATTTGACTTAGAAGCACAAAACTGTTGGTACATCTGGAAACAAAAATGAAGACCACCTCAAAGAGCTCCAAAAAAAGTGTGAAGGAAATGAACTTTATCCTATGATGATCAGAAAGGATATCACAGGACATACTGAGGAATTAATGAAACACACTTCAAGAACCAAAGCTGCGTGACAGGAGACTGGCTATAACCAGGTTTGCTCAGTAAAATATTAAAGACCATTTCTCCTTACCTATTTTCTTTGACTTGCTACAGAGCACTTTAGGAAGGGTAAGAGACTAATAGGTATTGAAAAGGCTGTGACTGCAGAGTGCAATAGAGGGTAATAGCATGAAAGTTCTGCAGAGAAAATCTGGTCAGAAAGTGTAAATCAAACAGGGTTGCCCCGGAAACAGGCATTTCAGTAAAGTTGACATCTTTCAAACAGCATTTCATAGATCAGCACTTGTTTTAGAAATGAAATTGTTTTAAAAATATCAGAATGGCATATTGCACCACTTTATTTATTTTTACTTTGAAAAGGCTTTCAGTAATGTTAAAATATTGCAATGTTTATACAAATATTTTGAGGATTGGAATGTGACCACAGCCTTTTTACCAAAACAGTTTTCCCTCCCAAATGAACCTCATGGATCATTTCTGAATGTCAACTTTTTCTTCCTACTACGTATTAAAAATTAAAATAAAAAAGGTTGGATAGAAATTCAATCTCTAACAAGTTCTTCTATGTGATTTAGTTGCTGGTCTGAAACACGTACTTTGTTGTATTTTCTAAATACAACTGTAACATATTACAATACAGTAAAGACTGTACCCTGCCGCTCATCAACTACCCAGATAGAAACAGGACACAGAAAAAGTACCCAGATCAGCAGCAAGGCTTAGTCATGTTCCTCCAGGGCTTAGGTGACCTTGAAGCAGGGCTGAGTCATCAAAACACTCAATTGAGAGCACACAGTGAGGGCACTGCTTCATTCTTCGACTAGAGTTGAGAATGGACAGCTTCCTCACTGCTCAGAAGATCAAAGGAGAACTCTGACTCTCCTTCAGGCGTGGTACTTCCCAAAGCTTACCTGAGACCAGCCAGGCGATCACCACACCTGCCAGAGGGCTGTGCATTGCCCTGGAAGGCAGAAAACTCAAAAAATTAATATTAGGCTCACATGAATATCTTGTCCCAAAGCTGTCATTATTGTGAATATTAACCACTTCTGCTTAGCCCCAAGTTATAATGATCAGTATATAATGTTGCAACAGACAGATGATAAATCAAAGCCTTAAGTGTGGTGAAATCTCCTGGAAATATGAAATAGGTTTTTAAAAAAGCAATAAAAATCATCCAACAGAGCACCTGTGGGTTTCACTTTTATTGCTCAGAAGCAAGAATATCTTTATAATAATCCTTTGAACACACACTAGGTTAAGGCTGGGAAAGAAGTGGGTGTTCACACACAAGATTGTGGTATGATTTTTTTTTAAGTGTACTTACTGTTTTGAGAGCCACCAAACTACAGAATAATACACAAATCACTGAATCTCTCAGTCTTTCAACCTGGTACACTTAATTCTCCATTTCAGGCAGCAGATCTCCAGATTTCTAAGTCCTCAGCTGTACTGAAATGTTGGAAGACACTTTTGTTAATCTTTGGTATGTCAAAGGTGGTCAAGCTACCTCAGGGTTCATTAGGTTATCTTTTAATTGGTGGTGGGTCAAATGTGTTTTAGAGATCTGAGTGCCTCACAAGAGATCTGTAATGGTTAAGGTGCTTTCTGAGCAGCTTTGTTGACTGCAAGATATGTAAAGGAGCATTCAATAGGGTGAATTAAATGTGGTGGCATTGCTCACAAAAAGCAACACTGTGAAAGAGACATAAAAGTAAATCCTGTGTATTATTGCTTAATTCCATTATATATTATCACACTTTGGTTATTTTGAATTTAGTTTCAGTAAATATATGGGATTTTAGTCCTTCATTTGTAATTCAGTGGTATAAGAGAACTGTAGAAGACAGAGATGTAGAAGATCATTCTAAGAATATTCTGGAATAAAAAAGCCAGCGATAAGAGCAATGTACTTTAAAATCAACTATTTTATGCTTGACCTGAACTAGGAACTAATCTTCCTAAACTTGGAGTCTCTGCTCCCCAGTGGAATAATTAAACGGATGTTTCTAGCTAGAATGTTTTACATTATACCACAGCAGTTTAACAGTTCACTATGTCTAGGATTGACTCTGACTGTTCCTAATTTGGCTTGGAGGAGGAAATTGCTCTGTTTTTTTTTATTTTATTTTTTTTTTTTGTTTTTAAATCGGCACAAGCAGGACTGTTTGAAGCCACCCAGGAGGTGTAGGATTTTAGAAGCAGTCCTCCTATCAGCACAACAGGGCAAGTGAGGACGAAAATGCTGTGAAACAGAGAGAGTGCAGTATGTGAAGGTGAGTGAAGGTGATCACTGAGTGTACCATACCACAACACAATGCATGCCCAGAGGGGTGGGCTGGGTGCAGAAGCGCTCCCAGTGCCGCCTCTCCCACCAGCTGCTATAGCTGGCAGGTCCTGCTCCTGATCTCACAAGCACAGGTGATAAGTATGGTGAATGAGAGATGTAGGTCTGGGAGCCAGAGCCTCCTGAGCTGCCTTGATGCTGCAGTACAGGCTGGCTGGTGTGTGGACACAGCATCCCTTCTGCACTTCAGTTCCTACATCTTCCACAGCAACTGGAAGGAACTACCAAACTGAAAGTCCCAGCCTACTATCAGGGTCTCTTGTTATCACTTGCTGCTGTTACTGACTCAGTCTCTACAACCCAGATACTCTTCTTCTGGCAGCCCTTGCCAATGACATCTTTAAAAGGGAATCCTTTAGAGAAGTGCCTTTTTCATTTTTCTGCTCCCACTCTCAGCTCTTAGCACTGCCAACATCAACTAGAAGTTATTATTTCTTCTGTAAATCCACAAGTTACTCCTACACTGCTCCCATAGTCTCGCAGTTTCTACAACAGTCCAATGCCCCACAGCTCTGAGCACTGACCACACAGACCATTCCTTGTGTGGGATATGAAGCCCACCATGAAAGGCCATGACCTTAGAAAGGAATTGTTTTCATTTAAGCGCAGCCTTTCATAACTGGGTTAAGAGTCTAATGGGTAAATGGAGGTCCTAGCCCTGAAGATACTTTTTAAGATTTTTGAGAAGCCTGTTTATCAGAGCTTGAAAGAAATCTCACTGTGGCCTTACAGTAAATCAAACAATCCCTTTCCCTGTGCTCTCATCTGGGGTTTGAATGATTTACAATAAGCCTGTTTTCAGAGGCAGAAACAGGTGGTTGGGGTGGTGGTGGATAAAACTCAAGGCTCTTTTATGAATGCAGCTTCAGAGGAAATATGGTAAAATGGCTATGACTGACCTGCACATGAAAACATGAGATAAAACCAGAAGGTGCAGGCCAACCTGGCTTGTAATCAGCTCAGTCTGATAGTGAACATAGTCTTCATCTGAAAAAGTGCAAAAAGGGTACAAAAAGCCACAAACGATGACCCGGAATATTGGCTGTGTTGCAGCAGCTTCATGCTGACAGACCAGCATGTGGGAGCCATAAATCCAAACCCAGAGAGCTCTGTCTGCAAAATAAAATTCTCAGGTGATGCTGGCTTCACACACCACCCTGCAGAACATCTTTCTTCCAGCTGCTGGGAAAGCTGAGGAAAAGACAAATATGGATTGCTTTGGTGGCCTTTGGAGGCCTCTGGGCACTGACACAAAGCAAAAACGCTGTGTTTCTTCTCTGCTCTGCTCAGGGCTGTGAGTGAGCAGCCAGGCAGTGACACTGCCAAGGGAAGGTGAGCACAGGCTGGATTCTGTCCAGAATCAATTCCACAAAGTGAATTTTTCTTTTCAGTGCAAGGTATTTGCAAACATTTGGTACTATCATCTCAGGAATGCAAGAATACAAACAACTGGCTGTGTCCCAGCACCGTGGGAGAGTTACCTCTAAGAAACTAGCAACAATGATAATGCTCTGTATCTTCTGTGACCCAGAAAAGGGAGCGTACACTATTCAGTGCTGGTTGTTATATGAGACGCCAGATCCATCAAGTTATCTAGCACTTCACTCACACCTTTAATAGCCTTAAAAATTAATCTCATTCATTAAACCTTCCCAAAGCTATATTATGGGCTAGCTCTTGTTCTCCAAATCTTCCCTGCACTCAAAGGCCTTTCCTTTTACACCATAAGCTCTGCAGAAGAAACAGTGCTTATTTTTGCACAGGCCTTAGTACTAAGTGCCCTGCCTTTAGCAAAGATCTTGGAATGTATAAGCAATGTGCCTTTTAGTAGGCTCAAACTTTTGAGATATTTTAAGTTCGGAGCTATATGACAGAGGTTGCCAACAAATGACCCAGGAAAAAGAAGTAGTGCAGAAGATGAAAAAAGTCTTCATAATGCCTGAACACTTCCACAAGTTTAATGCAGTGCTTTTTGCAAAAGTAGTTCATTCTCAGGAGCAACAGCAAGAAAACATGAAATAACATATCATCCATTAAACAGTACTTTCACATGTGCATGCCATTATAAGGAAAAGCTGCACAGAAAAGTCAAAGGAATATTTTCTTTTCCAGACTCACATTAAGTTGCTGATGAAGAAATTTGAACTTAGAGGCTGGGTTGGACTTGGTCTAGAGAAGCATGCAGAGCAGCACAAACCCTCTGGTAAGTCCAAGCACAGGCTAGCTGCACCTTAGGCCTGAGTGTGCAGGATAGGAACATGCTGTGCATCTGCAGACTCCCTCCAAAAGCAAGCAGATGGTTGCCACAGACGGAGAACAAATGGAAACTCAGTTCGGTTGACCTCCACAAGCAACTGTGGCAAATTGCTTTAATGCTGATAGTGGTAGTATTGCACATATTTGTCCCAGGCAACAAGCAGGACTCTCACTTTGACTGGAGTGTTAGGACCAGATGTCTCCCTTCAAATATCCTTTGCCAAAGTCTCAGTCCATCCCTGAAGACCGATGCAAAGAGGACAGGCAATGCCTAACTGAGAGAAATGCTGAATCTGCACCAGAGGGGCTGCTGGGTGGGACTGGATCCTGGGAACTGCATAAGCCAAGTGGCACAGTGCAAAGTTTGGGACTACATCCCTGCCCCATGTGGCAAATGTCACAAAGCCTCCAGTGTTTTGGGACATTTACAACTGAAGTCACTAAAAGCTTCTGGTTAGTGTTTTGCACATTTTGAAATAAAGCGTTCAGCAGAGCTGAAATATATTAATTTTGAAAACTAAGCCATCTGGAGCATTAGCTGCTTAATTACAGCAGAAAGAGTCGTGAATGAACAATGTGAAACACTTTCTACTTTCCATTACAGGATTCAGAGTTTGTTTGAGCCGTTCCTTTTTATTCCTTGATAAAAAAAAAATGCAAGCAGTCGTGTTATGCTATCCCTCCAGCTTTGTTTTCTTCTTTTCTCAAAGTAAAAAACCCTGAAAACCAAAGAGCAAACGCTTCCACCCAAAAACCCAAAACCTAAACCCTAACTACCCAGTGATAAATTTCAGTCTCTCTTTACAAAGCAGCATTGACAACAGTCACCACATATAGATGAATATGGAAGAAAAATAATAAAAGAAAGATGTTTCATTTCTCACTTTATTGTTGCATTTAATGTAATTTTCCCCACTGGGTTGTAAATCACTTGCCTTTTTGTGCTTTCACTCATTCTCACTGTTTCTGAACCTAGGGCAAAACCCAACTTGAAACAATGTGGACTTGATGAGTTTACTCTGCTTGAAACAAGGAAGACTTTGTCCCATATGCCCTGGGCATACACAAAACACATAAAACACAATACCCCTATCCTCCTTTGCCATGAGACCTTCAGTCAACATTCCCTATGGTTTATGACAACTGAACCAACAATTAGGCCTAAGGCATTCAAACGTGACATTTGAAATAGAGGGTGCATTGACATATATGAACCCTGTAGTGTTCTGCAGTTGTGTCCTGCAATATAAAGGTACAAAGGTAAATTTAGAAGTTGCTGCTACAACCAAATGTTTTTCATGACTGCTTTTTTGCTCTTGCTGTTTTGCAAAGAGAGTGAAATTTAGAAGTTGCTTGATATATCATGATTTTTCCTGCATTTTTGAGAGGGGAATTTTACCAAACATTTTTACAAATGTCTTCCTTCTCCCACATACGATGACAGAGAGCTAGCTAAGGCACTCTTCCACAGTGTCCCAGGGCATGTCTCAGCCCTGAAGCTGTTCCCTACTGCATGCTGATAAAGAATGAATGCTGCCTAACAGGTTTGTCCTGAAGAGAAACTGTCTGATACTGCAGATTCCCACAGCCTGCTCCACTGAAATGTAGAAGCCCCAGGTGCTGGTGTAACTAGTCAGGGATGTTCAAAGTGGACCCTGAGATGTTCTGTATTTGTGCCACCCTTCAATCCATGGGGGTACCACAAGGAGGGAAGACTGAATTCAGGTGCAACCAGCTAGTTAAAAAGGAGACCACAAAGCAGAATGAAAGAGTTTCTGCACATAGGGACCTCTGGGTATACTTTAAGGTCACTTAACAGACCCTGGGGGAAGAAGGTGGTAATGCTGTTGCCAGCCTCTCCATGCTGGCTTTTCCATGGTCATTTCTGACATGTAGTGGTGAGGACTGCCAGTAGATGAAACAGCTGTCCTACTGGGAAGGCCACACCTGGATGAATGGTTGCATGTAGATTATCAACAATATAATTTGGGTGGTTACCTTCAGAAACAATAATTTTCAGAGTGCCAGAAAAAGATATTGCAAGATTCTGAGACTGGATGGACCACTAATAAGCAGATTTAACACAGGACAGGAAAAAAACCAACAGCAGCCTACAGTTTTTATCAACTGACAGATTGACAAGAGATGATGATTACCCAACACTGTAGGGGAAACTGAGGCGAAGAAAAAAGCAATAAAAATTATTTCAGTGCATATAGCTACTCAGTGGCAGAGTAGAACTAAATTCCCCATTCCTTTTGTTCAGACTACTAGTATAGTGCCTTATACCCTCTTGGGTAATAAATGCCTTGGAGACCTCTGCTTCCTGCTTATC
>VZTV01016067.1:7400-18137 GCA_013400875.1 Anhinga rufa | reverse complement strand
GCTGACTGGGTCTAAACCATGACACTAGTTTTTATTCAATAAAGTTTGCCCTGAGGTTTAAAAATCCCAGCAAACCACCTTTAGTCTTTTGAGAGCATTTAATGCAATAATAAAATAATAAAATAATATTTAATATAAGAATATAATATAAAAAAAACTTTGGCTGATGCCCTCAGGGTCCCATCACCCACTACAGGGACAGAAAGAGGACTGCCCTCAGTGCTCTCCCCACCACAGGAGCAAGGATGAAGTCTTTCACACTGGAAGGCTTCACTGCTGTCAGAAATGGAGCACTAAGTGTGAAAGGAAAGGAGTGGAAAAATAGGAGATATTTTGAATGATAACAGGCCTCCTCACTTCCCCACACACCAAATGTCCTCCTGCAGGCAGGGCAGGTGCAAAGAGAACAAAGAGAATGAGGAGGGAAAGCACAGGAAAGTAGCCAAGGAGAACAGTGAAAAGTGAAGCAAAGGATAAAGAAAAGCTGGGAATCATGAGATCACTGGCAGCAAAAGCAGAAGAGCAGAGCAATACAAGAAGGTCTTTCCTTCCTCTCATCCAGATAACTCAGTTATCCTAAACCAAGTCAATTAAGTTCTTGTGATAGTGAGTTCAAGTGAGAGGAGGCAGCTATTGCTCTGGTGAGATGATTGATGTGAGATCACCTTAGACAGGTGACAAAGGTTGGAGGCAAATGTTCCAGAACAATTGGAAATGGTATAAAATGCATGTCATGCACCAAAATAAGTAGTCTTTGCAAAGTTGTATTTTCAAAAAAAAAAAGGAAGATGGCATAAATGCACAACTCCTTCTTAACCCCCAGCACCTGGAAATGAGATGTGCTTTTTAGAAAGTGGTTTCTAATGCCCTTGATCTCCCCATGAAAAACAAAGTTAGAATGGGGCAACGCTATAAGGAAAACATAGATTTTGTTGGTAGAGCCCCAATTTTTAACTTTAAAAAATAATGGATAGTTTAAGCAAAACAAAAAACTCACAAATGCCCCTTTCTTTAACCACAAAGCTTGTCTTCAATGAAGTTTGCAGGACCTGCTGCCAACTGAAATAAACTGTATCTCAAGAGAGACATTATAGTTGGAAGGGGGGAGTACAACATCACAGTCTTTCCTTCCTTTCCTTCCAGTGTATCAGCCAATTTGTCCTTTGCAAACAGACCAGAACAATATGCAATAGCAAGTTTTCCTTTCCTCAGAGGTGAGCAATAAAAGGCCAAGATCTATGTTTGAAAGTAGTGATTCTATCTGCGACCAATACTTTTTCAACTTCTGCATCCTTCTAGATGTCACAATTATATATATTCCCCAAATTAAGTAGATAGAATTAATTAATGTAGATACATAAAGCCAGGAGAAAGTAAAAATTACAGTCCTGTAGCCAGAAAATTCTCATATTTGGAATTTGGGTTTGCATCTATCCCAGAGCACTGCCATATATGAGTAAGCATCAGAACAGAAGGATGTGTCACATGGGGTTCTCCAGGGGTCTGTCCTGGCTGCAATACATTTCAGTATTTACTCCATGATTCAGAGAATGCATATTAAATTTACAGGTGTCAAGAACCTAGAAGGAAATTAAAGTATTACAAAGGACAAAATAATCTTGACAAAATGGAAATAAGGTCTGGGAAAAAAAAACAGAATACACCCCAACAGGGACAAATTGAAGATATTATAAAAGCAAATGAACCACACAAATACAGAACATGAAATAGCTGATTAGAAATCAGTTCTGTAGAAAAGGACCTTGAATGATAGCAAACAGGAGTCGAACATAAGTCAACATCAAGCTATGGCAGGTTCTTTTAGGTACCAACAGGATTCTGCATGCGCCTGAGAGCCAGAATATAGATTGCAAAACGTGGAAAAACCCTCCTGCTCTGCACTAGAAGGCACGGCTGTGATACTGCCTTGTTCTCGCAATACAAAAATAAATAAGTAAATAAGTAAAAACTCATGTGGGCCAGCTGGAAGGAATGCAGAGGATAGCTGCAAGAACAGTCCTAGGAAACATGACCCTGGAGGAAAGATGGAGCAGTGAGTTTTTGAATCCAAAGAACATAAGTCTAAGACATGACATACTAACAGCCCTCAAGCATATAAAACACTGCTGCAGGAGACTGAACAGTTAGTTCTCCATGTCCATCCAGAAGAGAGAGAAAAGTAACAGGCTTAAATTTTAACAAGGTTTCCACTTCAAAACAAGGGAATTTTCTCAGTTGGCAAGAATAATGAAACGTGGGAATGGATTGCCTGAAGAAGAGGTCAGACAAACCTTCTTCAAGAAGACAACTGACCCTGCCTTAGAGCAAAAATAACTTCTAAATGTCCCTTGCAGTCCTATCATTCTCAGCTTGCCTATATATTATAAAAAAAAAAAAAAAAAAAAAAGTTAAAATNTTAACAACCTGCATCCTTTAAAAGCAATCTCTTCATCATGACTACCCAGCCTCTTTCACTGATTAGATAACTGTGCCTTGGCTGTGTTCTTGTTTCTCGGCCCTCCCCAGATTAGCACATAGGCTTTACTTGGTCCGGAGCAGCTGCCTCTACTCTCTGATTTCCTGTGCATACAACAGGGCTATTTCTGCTTTCTCTAAGCAATGTTCTACAGAGGATACAAAAGCCTTTATGGATGATTAATAGCTAGCTTTCAAGGCTTAATGATTTGGCTTAGAAACTACATCTTATAGATCAGTCAGCTAATCTAGATCTTGGCCAGCTTCTCTTCTGCTCTTTCCAACAGACGGAGTGAATATTCAGCTCAACATCTCTCATGCTTTCAGTCATTTTTTTCCATTATTAACTACATATTCAGATGACTATTCCCAAGTTGCACCACTTTGCTCAACAGACCATCACTAGCACATTCCCAATGGATAAGCAGAGAAATCTTAAACCTTGATCAAAACAAAATGTCGCTAAAGACACAGAAATAATTAGGAATTAGTCCAGTTTTCCTGTTCTATGTATTCTGTTTTCCCATTTTCAGCTCAGCAATGATGAGACAGCATTATATCTAAGGGAGAACACACCGTTTTACTACACTTTGGGTAATGTATACAATTTCAAACAGCAGAAGTTCTTTCCTTCTGTTACTGGAAGAAAGATGAATAATAATGTTAAAATTAGTTACAGCCAGTATGTGGTAGATGGACTGTTGCCATATGGTGGTTATGTAAATTAAATGACAAAATAAGGATCTAGCGTTTATAAGCAACTTTTGCACACTACAAAAACCCAGTCTGTCTGTATAATACCTACTAGCCTCCACTTATGAGAAAAGATGACATCTAAATTTGTTGGGTTTTTTTTCAAGAGACTGAACAATTATTTCAAGGCAAACACAAAACTCCTATTTGCCTAACATACAAAAAGCATTAAATCCAATCACCACTCTTGTTCATTATACAAAGTAGTCTTGTCCTCCAATTAACTCAAATGTCTATTTTCACTTGGTAAAATGATCTCCCAACAACACATGGCTATGTTGCCTGCCTGGAAAGGTGCCTGACCATACTTTGTGGATAACTTAAATGCCCAGATTTAGGGCAAAGATGATTTCTGTCTGGTGGCCATCAAAGCCACCTCCTTGACTAGATAGGGGATTTAGGACCAGCTTTAGGAGTCCTGATACTCTGTGTACCTGTCATTGAAACATAAAATGGGGGCTTCAGATAGGTGGGCAAGTTGCTTCCCCACAACCATTGCTCAGTTAACTTTAAATATATTCTAGAGGCAGCATTTCAGACGCCATATGTAGCTATCATGTAGCTAAGTGTAGATGCACTTATTATGTATAATTTAAAATATTTCTGTTTTTTATAATTTCAGCAGGCAGGGACAATAGGTATCAAGAGAAACAGATAATTAGATAAGAAATCAAAAAACAGTTTCTTCTAAAGCTGGGTCACTGTATTAAGAGACCAACTCTCATTTCTCAGGTTATAATGAAAGCATAGTACCTGCTATGGAAAATAAAAGTTGAAATTATTTGTGGTGTATAACAGCTTCATGAATCCTTGACATACAGCACAGATTAGATTCAGATCTCCTACTGTCCCACTGCAAAAAACCATGAATATTTTTTCTCTAACCATATGCACAGAGGCTAATTAACACAAAATCCTTTTTCCTTACTGAAAAAGAAGTCTTCAGGCTTCATTAGAAGAACAGGAAAGCAATTAACTAAAGATTAAAGGGGCTGCATCTGCATGAAGCATGATAGAAATTGCCAAAAGGAGCAGGAGACAGGTAACAGAGGATATAACAAAAGGCGGGGGAGGGGGAGAGAGAACGAGCAATAGAAGGTTAATATTAAAACCACAACTGGAGATCTTTCTCAGTAACCTGCTGGAAGCCAGCCAGAGGGGACAGGTCTGATGTAGACATAAACTTGGGCAAAAGTCTATGGCCTCTGCTATTCAGGTCCAATTACCTAATCATAACGGTCCTTTCCAGCCTCATAAATCTAAATTACACCTGTATGAAGACAGAAGTGAATACTAAGCATAAAATCAAGGAAGGGTGTAAATCTAAGTCAAACTAAAAACCTTACTTTATCATGAGAGCAGAGGAAGTATGTAAAAGGCATTAGCTATTTATTCTTGACATCTCTATCCAAGTATATACCCCTCTATCAGTCTTCACAGGAAGCGGTATGTCTCAGAGAGAGATGCTGCTTGCCATCTTTCTGAAGAAAAACTACAGGACTACTCTGCCAAAATTATCATCTTCTTTGACCCTTCTATCATAGGGTAGCACTGGGTTTATAACGTTATCTCCTGTAGAGATTTCTAGCACTGGAACATTATTTAAAAGCCGTAAAACTTGCACAGTCCTGTCTGAGTGGATCTAATGTAGCTATTTTCCAGTGTAACTCAATGGAGGTGGAAGTCCCTACACAGAAGGTGTCTGTAGTAATACAGCCCAGCCTTTCACCCTACGACAAAATGAATTACATATTAACTGGCTTACTTCTGTCAACATGAAAGCTGGCATATATCTGAAGTATCCCCTTGTAGTGGATACTACAGGCTTGGGAAGAGGAAAAAAGGGAGGTATGATCTCATTAAGAAAGTCAGTGAGTCTCAGGGGGGTCCCAAGGTCCTTTGACACATACTGCTAGAGTGGTCAGAGGTCCTATCATGAGCACTCATGTCAGAGTGGATATTAGATTTACTTGAAAGTCCATTTTGATGGAAAGATGCAGACACGAACCACACCGATAAGCATGTCAAATGGCTCCTGCGACACCATGGATGGATTTGACTGCTTGGAGCTCCATGCAAGACCCCATCCAAAAACAGGTGCTGCCATGCACCGCACTGTGGATCTCACACTCTCAGTGAGCCGGGGGAAAGCGGGAACCCTGGGGCCTAGCAGTGCTCATCGAAAGCTGAGCTTTCCTTAAGGATAGTGACTAGCCCAGTGATTCAGCTGGTAATGAAACCATGACAGTGAATCTGGCAGGTGAAGCATCCTGTTAATTCATTTCCCCTACAGATAAAAATAGTCTGCGTGTTGGATGAACAGCTTCTCCCTAATGACTGTAACTGGCCATCACTGATATTACCAGAAACACAATGATAGCCCTAAAAGAAGAGCTTACTCCCTTGAAGAGATCAATTCTCTTTTCTCGTGAGACAAAATGGAATAATTTAATGGAGTAGAGCATCTTCTTAGTTAAAAACTGCAGGGCACCATTTATCTATAAGAAACTACTGAACTTCTGCTGTTTTCAGCTAGAACAGAAAGATCTGCAAATCCCAAGTGAACAGCAAGGACTGAAAGACCATGCTGTTACTGGTAGCATTTCACTCACTTTAAAGCAACACATAGACTGCAGTAGGAAAACAATAATCTATTCTAACATCAATGCAAATCATGAACACCTTCCTATGCTGTCAGATGTCTGTTAAAACTGTGAGGTATATGTTGGAACTGCAACAGCTGTATAGGGACAACGGTGGGATGGATATGAGGATGGAACGATCCTCCAACTAAAGGTCTTCAGAGCCTGGAGCATACTCTTCACTTTACAGAACTGAAGCTTGAGCTACCTGCATATTTCGAAGCTTAGAAGGAGCAAGAGATCTGACCTGGTTGAAAGGGGTGGCTGCAAGCACAGATAAACAGAAGGCCAAGAGAGGAATAGCATTCTTGGGAATCACAAATGACACAACTTTCCTTGTTCTCACAAAGGACCATAGAGTCACGGAAGCTGGCAGAGATACTGCATTAGTAGCAGGCGCTGCAGGCAGTGCAGGGCTGGGGTACAGCAGGAACACCCCAGGGAGCAGCATGCGTGGGGCTGCTCTGCAGGTCAGGATGAGCTGGGAGCTGAGGTGATCACGATACTGGTGAGCCAGGCAGTCTCCTCACTGACTCAATACACTCCCACAGTACCCATGCAGCGCTAAGTTTTGGTGTGCAATTTAAGCATTTAGTACCTTGATTCAAGGTTTCTGGATGTTCAAAACTGTAGATATAACTGCTGCAGAGTGCTCATTTGCAGCAAACCCATCATTTCACATGAGCATTAAATTTAAGCTGTGCACCGTGTGGATCCAATAAATCGACACAAAGTGCTACAGAGTGCTCGCACATGCAAATGGGCCTGCAGATGACTGATCGGCATCCATGCATTAAATCCCGCCTGTCCTGAAGAGGTCTGATTTGACTGTGTACAAACAGAATAACTGAGCTCACTGCATATGTTTTAAACAGTATACATAAACACTTCTTCCCAGGCAGAATTATAAACCATGAAAATGAGGGTTCTGATGTGGCACTACTGGTTTTAGCCATCATCCAAGACACGGAACAGTCACTATACTGTACACTGGCCTGTATACGTCTCATTATAGCTACCAACATATAGTATTGTATTCCCTGCAGATTCTGCTCAGAATGTGAGAGATATTAAGATATTTTCCCTTCTGGGAAAGAAAAAAGAAAGAAAAAAGTGAATGTACTTATTTGGAAAAATACATTAATTGGGGTTTTATTATTATTTTTTTTCTTTTGGCAGAAGCTTTGCTAACTTGGAAGTTAGGGAGTTGTCTTTAGCCAAAGCGTAAAGGAGATGGTATCTATCTGTAGATATGACCCATGTTTCTCCTTTCCAAATGATAAGTCTGGGAATATAATAGGATTCAAGGTCTGAAAACAACATGTTTACAGATGCTAAATAAAATAACAATACAGAAGTTTCTATTTATGATATGTCTTCTGCCATCCCCAAGATAAAACTTCTGCATTTTAACAGGAGGATGTAATTTTGCTGTCACTATTTTGCTTTTTAAATGTACAAGTAGGTTAAATGCAGCTTGGAGGAGGTAACAGCCATTAATAAAGTACATGTCCACTGTTGATATTCGGTAAGGGATTAAATAATCGCACTGAGCTTAAATGCTATTGAGCTGCACAGGTTGTCGATGCGCTAATTTTGAGAGAGCATCTGAGCAGATGCCACCTAACACTGTTACAATGCATTGTCCCCAGCTATCCCACAGCCCTGCAGACAAAAATGAATTTAATCAAACAAACTTAAAGTCTTTGTCCTTACAAACATCATCCCAGAATTTCAAATGCCACAACCTAGGAACTGTTTACAGAAATCAGATTAATGACTCATTCCTATGTCACAGACTTGACCAAGGCTGACCTTTCCACAGTCATTTGTCTTCACTTTTAGAATATCCACCTCTTTTTCCAAGGCTGCGCTTACAGAAGCCGGCTGTACTAAAAATACCTGTGTATTTGCCACTTCCAAAACCCTTGTCGAGCTCCTGCTCGCGATAGCAAACTGCGTGCTGCCATCTCGCGGCTACTTCAGCAAGTCTCCTCCCGGCAAAGAGCTTCTGCCATTTAGGCTGCAACGCCAGGTCACTCGCGTAGCGGGTTACAGTAAAAGGGAACATTAGAAATGTCTTTTTTGAATACAGTTACGATGCACACTGAAATAACTGATTTTCATTCGCTCCTCTGAAAGTCAGGCCAGTGGGACCTCAAGACGACTCAGTCCAACTGCCCACCTTGCCCTTTCCATCCTAGAAAAGGACTGAGAGGTGCAGGTGGGCTCCAGGCACCGCTGGGTTTCCTCTGCACCAGCTCCACACCCACATTCAGGCTTCTCTCCTCAAAAGCCACTGCACACCTGAAAAGCCTTATTCCTCACCATCTCTGAGCTGCTCTGCCCCATTTTCTTCATGCCCACCCATCACACCAAGACTTTCTGCTGCTCTGTTTGCAGCCACCGCTCCGAAAGCCAGATTCCTTCCTGGCTTACGGTCTTTCCACTCCTCTTCCAGTGTCTCCCTGGTCCAGGGAAGAGGACATGGCCGTATGGCAGGGGATAGACACAACTTAATAATAACCATAGCCCTAGTGCCCTTCCTGTCCACACACAAAACACCTGCCCAAAGCTTTTCTCTCTTTATACCACAGTAAAGTGAAGACAAAATGAGTTTTTAAGATTGTGAATGCTGCAGGGCAGGAATTACCCCATTCTTTTCACATATGCTTAGTATAAAGCAGTTCAAACAAATATACCAGCCTGAAGTGCTTTCATGAGTCTTACCATAGTTACCTAGTTACTCTGCTGAATTTTATTTATTTATTCATTTAGTTTTGCTCCAAAGATAAAAAGAATGTGTGGCTCCACAGGCAGCAAGCCTATTCAGAGCAGGATAAACCAGGATTTCTTAATGATTTTAATTTAGTTCCATGCTACCATTCACTGGCTCAGAAAAAGAATTTAATGACTACAGAGAAAACAATTCAAGGGCACCANTAACTGAGGTAAAAACACTATAAAATCTACTTCTGAAGAATAACATTATAGCAAGATACAAGAGCACATCCTCCTCAGCCATCCAGACTTCACAACAACCATGCTGGCATTGCTCCTGGCAAAGCAGTGTAACAGTACATAGTTCAATATATTTCGAAGAAAAATTTATTTGGTCTATGTGCTATCAAAGCCTCAGGCTATCTTCATTTCTCACTAAATCCTCCAAAGTCAATGATACTGTTTCCTCATTTGAGACACGGTTCCAAGTACACAACACTTCTACTAAGATTACCAGTACCTTACCAATCCCCAAAGGGATCAATGAACCCAAACAAACCTAACTTTTCAAATTACATTCCAGTTTGTGTCTATGAAATTACTACTTTAAGACTGTAACTGAGGGATACTGGGAAGCAAGTTCCCTACAAAAGGGAACTAAAGCACATTCCATGTCATTCACTTCCCCTCTGCTCCCCTTTTCAAGATGGGTGGAGAACCTTTATACCCAGCCAGCGGTCCCACTTGGAAGTCTCCCTGTTAGTACAAATATCAGTGGCTCTCCATCNAAAAAAAAAAAGTAAAATAAAAATAAAAACAAGGGAAAAATAAGCACTTCACTTCTGATTCAGGCACACAGAAATAGTGAGAAAAATAGGGCTGGATGGGGCCTGAAAATCTCAAGCTATTTACTAGGTGCCTAGTGCTGGGAGAGAAATATTACTCCTGGCAACTGTTTCTCTAATCTACTTTTAAAGGCATAAATATAAGAGGATCCACATTGTTCCTGCCCAGATCTCTCCCTGCTCTGCCTTGCCTTTTTCAAAATCACCTTCTAGGAGACTCAATAACCAAATTTTAAACTCCCAAATCAGTGGTGTTTGCATCACCTCACTCTCCAAACACTATCAAATGCCAAGTGGTTTCAAAACAGCTTTCAAAAAAGAAAAAATCCTACTTCCAACAAATGAAGTTAAGTGTTCAAAGAAGCTAAAATAATAAGCTGATACATAATAATTCAGCGTAACTCAACCACAACCAAACAGCAAAATGTTAAAAATTGGACTGGGGACTACACAGCTGAATAAGAAGATGACCATCTCACTACTTGATGGAAGGAGAAAAATGACAGCAAGCACCTTCCACAAGGAAAGAGGGTTTTTATGAAACAATGAGAGAATTGCCCTGTAGCTGTGCTACTGTAGCTATCATAGCTACACAGTGAGTTTTATCCTTTCCTCCTTTCAGAGATTCTTACTCACATATTAAGCTGTGCCCCCCAAAACCTGTTCAAAAAATTATCTTAATGATTCTATTACTTTTAGATTACATTGCCCAGAGTTACTCTGTTGTAGGTATTAGAAACCAATCTACTGAGATGAGAAAATTAGCTCCAAGATATAAAAATAATTGCTCTGTATTTCAAGATGCAGAAGTATCTTAGTCTGTTAGTCTGGTTTTGAAGCCAAGAATACTAATACTTTGCTTGCCATTTCCTACCACCATGGGTCAGTCCATGGCTGTGCATGCATTCACGAAGAGTTTCAAAGGTATCCTCCATGCTTCTTGGTACATCTTTTTCCAAGATGAAATCTGTTTTGGAAAGGAAGTCTCACTCAAAATATAACTAAGTACCTGACTCTGCATTGCTGCAATCATTTAGTTACCTTAACATTTACAAAGAGATAAGACAAGGAAAACAAACATCCTGTCATTGCATCCTGATGACTGTAAACTAAAAGACATCTTAGGGAAAACAAAAATTTGAAAACACCTTTTCAAAGTGGCATATCTCCAGTATCACCTCAAGTAGCAGAAAAGCTATTCTAAAGTTAGAATCATGAAATAATGATAATTAAACTGTAACTCAGAATAGTAATGGTAATCTATGAGAAGTTTGCATGCTGTTACACTGCAAAAACTATGG
>VZTV01016050.1:21299-35125 GCA_013400875.1 Anhinga rufa | reverse complement strand
TGACCGAGACCCGGGCCGCCTACAGCCGGGCCAGCGCCTCCCCGTCCAGCGGGTTCCGCTCGCAGTCCTGGTCCCGCGGCTCCGGCAGCACCGTCTCCTCCTCCTACAAGCGCCCCAACCTGGGGGTGCCCCGGGCCGCCTACGGCTCCACGGTGCTGAGCTCCGCCGAGAGCCTGGACGTCAGCCAGTCCTCGCTGCTGAACGGCGCGGCGGAGCTGAAGCTGAGCCGCTCCAACGAGAAGGAGCAGCTGCAGGGGCTGAACGACCGCTTCGCCGGCTACATCGAGAAGGTGCATTACCTGGAGCAGCAGAACAAGGAGATCGAGGCGGAGCTGGCGGCGCTGCGGCAGAAGCACGCCGGCCGGGCGCAGCTGAGCGACGCCTACGAGCAGGAGCTGCGGGAGCTGCGCGGGGCCCTGGAGCAGGTGAGCCACGAGAAGGCGCAGATCCAGCTGGATTCGGAGCACATCGAGGAGGACATCCAGCGCCTGCGGGAGCGCTTCGAGGACGAGGCGCGGCTGCGCGACGAGACGGAGGCCACCATCCGCGCCCTGCGCAAGGAGATGGAGGAGGCCTCGCTGATGCGGGCGGAGCTGGACAAGAAGGTGCTGTCGCTGCAGGACGAGGTGGCTTTTCTGCGGGGCAACCACGAGGAGGAGGTGGCCGAGCTGCTGGCGCAGCTGCAGGCGTCCCACGCCACCGTGGAGAGGAAGGACTACCTGAAGACGGACCTGACGACGGCGCTCAAGGAGATCCGCGCCCAGCTGGAGTGCCAGTCCGACCACAACATGCACCAGGCCGAGGAGTGGTTCAAGTGCCGCTACGCCAAGCTGACGGAGGCCGCCGAGCAGAACAAGGAGGCCATCCGCTCCGCCAAGGAGGAGATCGCCGAGTACCGCCGCCAGCTCCAGTCCAAGAGCATCGAGCTGGAGTCGGTGCGCGGCACCAAGGAGTCGCTGGAGCGGCAGCTCAGCGACATCGAGGAGCGCCACAACAACGACCTCAGCACCTACCAGGTAGCGGGGAGGTGGCCCCGGGCCCCGCCGGGGCGCTGCGCGGGGAGGGGCTGCGCTGCGCGGGTACCGCTGCGCGGGGAGGGGAGAGGTGCCCGCTGCGCGGGTGCCGCTGCGCTGCGCGGGGAGGGGTGCTGCGCCCCCGCGGGCTGCCGGCAGGGGCAGGGGGATGTTGCGGAGGGCGGTGGGAGATCCCGGCGCTGCCTCCCAGGGCGGCGGGAAGTTTCTGAAAGTCCCTTTTTGAGAACTTTTCCTGCGGGAAGCATGTGTCCGTGTCACAGAGGGGTTGTGGGTTTTTTTTCTGCGTCTCCGTTGCAGGACACGATTCATCAGCTGGAGAACGAGCTTAGAGGAACAAAGTGGGAAATGGCACGTCACTTGAGGGAATACCAGGACCTCCTCAATGTCAAGATGGCCCTGGATATTGAAATTGCTGCATACAGGTACAGTAGGATCATTGCGGACGTGTCTGGCATATTAATAGCACTGCAGATGCTGCTGGCTTGGGAAGCTTTCCCGCAGATAAGAAATACTCGCACGCAGCGAACACGAGTAAAATTAGAGCTTGACTAAATTATTATGACTGTTTATAAATCTACGTGGAAGAACCCAGAGCTCGTCAGGGACCGGCCCCCGGGTAGTCGGTGGCAAAGCTCCCAGCGAGCTCAGTGGGCACAGGATAGCGTGACTCAGTGCGGCGGCACCCTGGTGCCGCATCCTGCCCTTGTTTACAAAAGCAGAAGATGCAGCAAAAGACAAGTTTATTTTTAATTCCCGTTTACTTTGCATACGCCGAGCAAGCGGTGCTTGTCACTTGAATTTCCCTTTTATCACTTGAGGGAGACGGTGCACTTGCTTGATCACGGTTTGAAGCGGGGAGGGCTAATCTGCTTGTCACACACACTTTTTTGCTTTTCTTGCTCAACTTTCCTTTAAAGGCATCCCCTCTAATCTGGAGCAGGAACATTGCTTGCTATTGCCATCACCTGGCAGGCTTTTTTAGTCTCCTTCTGATCACTTAGAACTCTCAGCGGAGAACTGCTGATTTTTCTGGGTCACAGGCTTAGATGAAAAACAGGCATTTGAATATAAGAAAAGTAAAAGCAAAAAACCCCATCTCCAGATCCCTAAATTCCTGAGGCTGTTCAGACAAGCACACAGACACCCCAGGGTCTCTAGCTGCTTGCTGCCAAAGTGAGCTGAACAAGAGCCCCTTCAGTTCCCATAGCTGCGCAAGAACGGAGGATGCCCGAGCTGTTGAGCTGGGACACACGCTCTAACTGGCTTTGAACGTCTCGGCCACAATATTTGATTTGGGGCTGTTGGCTGTGCCAGATTCTCAGTTCGCCTAAGCCATAACGCATCCCACGAAGCTAATGACTTTGCCATACTCTGTGCTGACTTACACCGTAATGAAATTTTTGACATTAAGGATAAATTTCAACCGATGAGCTGAAGGTGTTACACTTGCCACATGCAAACCAAGCTAAAAGCTCTTTGCTGAATATGAATTTTGCAAAAGAGCTGATTCAAGGAAAGCTGAACTGGGGCTGTGAGCAACGGATTGTGCTGATCAGCTCTAGCATATTCCACATACAAACTGGTTTCATCCTGCTGACAGGGAAATATTCGAATAGCTGTCCCTTACGTTGGGTTTCTATGCTCATTTTTTTTTCTTCCTCCTGATTCCCTTAGGAAGCTACTGGAGGGCGAAGAGACAAGATTCAGTGCCTTCTCTGGAAGCATTACTGGACCCATATTCACACACAGACAACCATCTGTCACAATAGCATCCACTAAAATTCAGAAAACAAAAATCGAACCACCGAAGCTGAAGGTCCAGCACAAGTTTGTAGAAGAAATCATTGAAGAGACAAAGGTAGAAGATGAGAAGTCTGAAATGGAAGATGCCCTGGCAGCCGTTGCAGAAGAAATGGTAGCCAAGGCCCAGCAAGAAGAACAGGAGGAAGAAAAGGCAGAAGAAGCTGCTGCAGAGGAGGAAACTGTCTCCGAGAAGGCTGCTGCAGAAGAAGCAGCTGCACCTGAGGAAGAAAAGGAGGAAGAGGAAGCAGAGGAGGAAGAAGCTGCAAAATCTGATGCTGCGGAAGAAGGAGGTTCTGAAAAAGAAGAAATAGAGGAAAAAGAAGGGGAGGAGGCTGAGGAAGAGGTGGAAGAAGCTGAGGCCAAGGGCAAAGCTGAAGAGGTAGCAGCAAAGGTAGAGAAGGTCAAAACACCTCCCTCCAAGTCGCCCCCTAAATCCCCCCCAAAGTCCCCTGTAACGGAGCCGGCCAAGGCTGTCCAGAAAGAAGCAGCTGCAGAAAAAGAACAGAAGGTGGAGAAAGGTGCTGAGAAACCAGCCAAGGAGGAAGAGAAAGCAGCATCTCCAGAGAAGCCAGCGACACCAAAGGTAACCTCTCCAGACAAGGCAGCAGCCCCGGAGAAGCCTGCCATGCCAGAGAAGCCGGCGACCCCGGAGAAAGCAGTTACCCCGGAGAAGCCGTCGACCCCCGAAAAGCCCCGCTCTCCAGAAAAGCCGTCGACCCCCGAAAAGCCCCGCTCTCCGGAAAAGCCAGCAACCCCCGAAAAGCCCCGCTCTCCAGAGAAGCCAGCGACTCCAGAGAAGCCCCGCTCTCCAGAGAAGCCGGCCTCCCCGGTCAAAGATGAAAAGGCTGTGGTGGAGGAGACCATCACTATCAAAAAGGTAACAAAAATTAGTGCAGAGGTAGAGAAGGATTCCAGGAAAGAAGACATTGCAGTGAATGGTGAGGTGGAGGAGAAAAAGGAAGAGGAGGCATCCAAAGAGAAGGAGGCTGAGGAGGAAGACAAGGGAGTTGTCACCAATGGTCTAGATGTGAGCCCAACTGATGATAAGGGTGAGAAAATCGTAGTCACCAAAAAAGCAGAGAAAATCACTGAAGGTGGGGACAGTACAACCACATTTATCACAAAGTCAGTGACAGTCACTCAGAAGGTAGAGGAACATGAAGAAAGCTTTGAGGAGAAATTAGTGTCCACCAAGAAAGTGGAGAAAGTTACTTCACATGCTGTAGTAAAAGAGATTAAAGAGACCGAATAAATTAAATCATAGCTAAATTAAAAACAATTCAAGAGCTTGGGTCGGTGCAAAAGGTTAAGCCATATGACAGCTGCAAAATGCATGTGAGTGACGGCTTCAAAGCAGAACGGGTTCTCTCATGGAGGCTCCAGACACACAGTATTTTACTTTTTTTGTGCAATATAGGGGAGGGGGGGGGAATGCATGCAGGCTCAAGATGTACTCCCTCCACAGAGCTTGGGGATCTAAAAAAATAATACTAATAATAGTGCATGAGACGAAATGTGCAAAGGAAGCTTTTGAATTTCCTGAGCTGTTGGAGGGACATATCTGAGGAATGACTTAAGATGTATTATGCAAAGAACCAACTGAGCCAAAACCAAACAGAAAACAGTAATAGAATATTCATGAGAACCAGAACTCTCCTAGCCTTAAACAAAAAGCTACTTATAAATAATTATGTTTACCTCACTGGTGCAATTAGGGTGGACTTTTGCTCATGGGAGAACCTAGTTGACATGCACAGTACGCAACCTTTTGTTGTTTGATGTAAAACAGTCACAGCAGTTCTTGCTCAATAAAGGTCAATACTGAAAACATGACTTGTCTGGTGACTTTTTTTTCTTTCCCCACTCGGATCCTTCCCTGGAGTTTGATACTCTGTCCTGAACGGGAACAGTGTTGCATGGGTTGAAAAGTTCCTTGAGTTTTTCCTTAGTGTCCTCGTTTAGAAAAGGATGTGGAATTGGGTACGATGAACAGATTTCCTGTAACAACACAAATACTTGAGCTGGTCTAAGCAAATACTTAAGGAGCCGTATCCCATGTGTAAAGTAGAGTAAAGAGGCATCTACTGAGTTCTGCTGCCTGGCCTTTAGGTGCTTAGAGGGGTTGCAATTGCTTTTGCTGGCAATGGGAATGTCTCTAAGCCGCGTGCTGCTAACATCACTTGTCTGGAGCAATCCTGCTTGTGCCAAGCGTAAAAGTGTTAAACTCTGCTGCGAGTATAACTTTCCTCCCTGCGTGCTAGTCTCAACATGTAAAGAGAGCCTCAAAGGTGTAGCAATTTCCAGATTATTCCTTGATTTTTCCTGTGAAGAGAGCCTGTCGGTGAACCACAACTGGTCATGGTATCTTCTATGACACTTAGTTTGGCACTGAAGTGTGCAAAGACCTATTAAGTTATCTCATGTGTTCATCAAAAGGGGGTAGCTTCTGATTATTTTTTTTCCCTTCCTGCCTTAATTATATGGGAACATCCTTATTGACTCTCTGTCTCAAATAATCAATGGGTACAATCTGCCTCTATACACAAAACTCAAAAATAGAGGGCAAATATATTCCTGGAGAAAATGAAACTGTCCTAGAAATGGTACTGGTATTGTGTATCAAAAATATTCCCAACTAATTTTTTTACACATTTGTCCATTTGAAAACAGCTGTAGAAATGAGACCCTGCCAGAGCGTGAACTGGGGCTGGGTAGGGCTCAGATTATACCTGGTAAGACTGACAGATAAAGTCAAATTAAAGCATTTTTTGATTTCCAGTTGAAAGGTCCCCTAAGCATTGGCCTATGTCTACTGCCGCTTCTAGGTTGGCTTTATTAAGAAGAAAGCCAATTAAAGGGCCCTCTAAAATCCCGCTACATGGAAAATAAATGGAGACAAATGAAACAAAGGGGAAAAAGAGGAGGGCCCCAACTCTAATTTGGGGAACTAATCTGTCTTATTATGGGATTAATATTGTGTTTATTTCTATGTTTCAAAAGGAAAATGAAGAACGCTGCTACTGCCTTACCTCCCGTAACAAGCAAAGAAAGGCAAATCACTTTTAAACCTGGGTTCAGTGCATGCACTGCCCTGAAATGGGTTGGCTAATTGAGGGTCTGATCAGAATCTATGCTTTGCATATGCCTTCCAATTCTTTACCCTATCAATAATTGAAGATCAAGTAGTTTTTAATTGAAAGGGTTCTGCATGTTCTTCACTCGAGAAATTGTAAAAAGTCCACGGCAGATAAGCCTTTCAAATACATCTGAAAGTCTTTGTGTAGCAAAGTAATGAATGTTTCTCCTGCTGATATCAATAATGGAAATCTGTGCTCAACAGCTTGCTGGTTGAGTGACATTTAATTAAAGCAGAGTTAGCAAATTAAATGGCAGCTTCTCTGTAGCAAGCTTATTTGTGAACGTTACATGTGTATGTGCCATAAAAATAACTATACCTTTATGAATAAGAAGTTAAGTAGCCCAGTCCCACTCGCCTATTGCCAGTAAGTGTTTGCACCAAGTTATGTTAAAATATGGAAATGCCCAATGGTTTCTGAGCATTGAAGCTATTTTTCTCTTGGGTCTAATCACAATTTTCAAGAGTGCACCACCACTAAAACCAAAAACTAAACCAGAGACCAATATTTAACACAAAACTTTGTTTACGCGCTTCCAAATAATGTAGAATCTATAGAATCTAGAATCCATATAATCTAGAATCTCCTAAAATATCACAGACTACAAAACCAGCAGGCTACCACCCCTCAGCGGAGGAAGTCAGCCATCTTCAGCGTCAAGATGAAGAAGGGTCACCTTGTACAGTGAATTAATTTCCAGTGTCAGTGGGAGACTCAAGAACGCGTTGTTAACATGGTGCAGGCGGGATCCCAAACTGGCACGTTATGCTTTCTTTTCAGTTGTGGTAGGACAGAGGTACAAGGGCTTAGAGGTTGTTGGTTGTGTTGGTTTGATTGTGCTGGCACATTGGCAGTCCAACCAGGACTGCAGTTTCTTGTACGAGGGGGCTGTACCAACACTTCTGCCCAGGGTACGTCGACTTTCCTGAGTGGTTTTGGGAAGTCGCTGCACAGCCTGTATGGGAGGCAAACTCCTGGGCTACCCGCTGATGTGGTATTTTTCAAAATATCCTTATTTCGCTCCCCTTTTCCACCCAAAACATATTGCAGCCTTTAGTTATTACCCTCAACTGCATTTTTTTTTCTCTGCTCTAACACACAAAATAAATTTGTGAGTTCAGTCTATTTCCCACTGCAAATGTTTCCATCAAATCCTAAGAGGAATAAGCAACTGGTTAACACTTTTCTAAATATTTATAAAACTATAAGAACTGATTAATATTTAATGTTGCCAAGAGGTTTTGTCTACTGACATCTGCAATCAAACAGTTTCAAAAGATAGCATAATTCCAGGGCAGAGATGCATAAATAGTATGTTATTTGCCTGTTCTGTACCAATTACTTCTTCAGACTCTGCATAACCAGTGAAGGGATTAATTACTTTCAGACACAGAAGTTCATTAATCAATATGAAAGACTCCATGAAAGGAAAAACAATAATTAAAGGGAGTTACTGCAAAGATTTATGCATCTTATTTAAGGTGGGCTATCAAGACCACCATGACTTCAGGAGCTGGAGGGGTCTAAACCAGGATCTTTTTACCATCCCGGCTTGTGGAGATGCTACGATTAAGAGATTTTCAGCATCCCAGAACTGAATTCCAGGTGGAAACAAACTGGGAAGTGTTGCACAACACAAATAGGTTGCATTTGCCAGGGAGCTGAGTCAGGTACTAGAACTTTCTCCAGGCACCAGGGTCTGTGCTTTTCCCATTCACACGTGGGCTTCCTTCCTTCTGTGTTCAGGATTAAACTACCCTTAACTTACGTAGGAAGGCAGCAAATGATGAATTGCCAGTTATTTGGTGACTAGAAGGCCAATTCCTAGGATCTGCATAGCATATCTGTACAACTTTTCCTCTTGCCGAGTGGAAGGGGGATGCACATGCATGTGTACCTCAAGAAAAGCATTCAGGACCTCCTTGCATTTGTCATCCCTGTGATGAGATCTCAGATCCAGACCCCGTCTGCCCAAACAGCAAAAGAAAACTCAGGGACAGACTCGCGGCTTTACTTGCAGCTGCAACTTGGGTTAAAGTTTCTATCGTGTCTCCCTCTGCCTGCTTTTACTGCATTGCGTCAAAGCGAGCTCCTGGATTTTCAAAGGTACAACAAGGGCTGCCAGCAGGACCTCCACAACCCTAGGAGCATCTCGGCACGTAAACGCACGCTTCCATCCTCCCTCCCACCAGTTTACCGTAGCAGCAAGGCAGGACTGGGGGTGACAACCAGGCTGGACAGTCACTGCAGCTCGTCACTCTCTGCAGCTCATCGCCATGGCTGTGACTCACACATATCCTGCGGAGTCGTGAAATCTCTCCTCTAGCTGCAATACATTAAAAATAACATAAGGAGTGGGGATCGGACTGAGATACGCTGCAAGGAGAAATGTGTTTGCCGGTGTATCTCTAAATGTGCTGGTTTGAGAGCATCCCTAGCAGCCTGACTGCAACGCTTTGGAGAGCTGCAAACTGTGTGCCTTCCCAGAAGTGAAAGGGGTGAAAAGGACTGAACGAAGGAGGAATTTAGCTGCAAAAAGGACATGAAATAGGAAGCAAAATCAGGTATTGCAAAGTTAAAAGGAGCTCAGAGCGCTTGGAGAAAGGTAGGATGGGGGCAGTGTTTTTACAACACGCCAGTCTAAGAGTGGTTTGGCTTTAATGGCTGTGATGGGTTCTAAGCCGCTGCATAACACTTATTTTGCTGCGTAGGAACAGAAACTCTCTCCCAGCCGAAGTGCCATGCTAAGCATTGTCTGGCAGGGCACTTAAGTGTATTTCCAAGTCCATTTCTTAAGACTCCATGTTCTGCTGTGTTTGAACTAGGCTATCACATACCACAAGGAGCAGGTCTCCTGCAATCCCATCAATAGCTTTTAGAAGTGCTGAGCAAACAGCAGTGGAGTCTCCAGCTCGTGGTGCTGCAAGCACCCCCACCACTCACCACTGCTTTCCTGGAGATAGAAAGTCTGCTTTGTAAGAATAAGTCTGTGTAAACACACGTAGAAAAAAACTCCATTAAAAGCAGAAGGGAAATGTGAAAAGAAAGACTTAAGAGATGTTGTTGAAGAAAAGGAAAATTAATTTACTTGTCTTTCATTCTCAAAAAGCATCAAACCCCCAAGAAAGTGTGTGTGTGGGGGGGGAATTAAGCATTTGGAAATGATACTGGAACTCCCTGAACAGGGGTTACTGGACTTATTACGTAAGAATACGAGCTCTGTTTCCCAAGTGGTTTTACCAAAGCTCCTTTTTCTTTCTTCTGCTGTTTTTCCTGGGAATGTAGAAGGAAAGAATTGTTTTAAGTGCTTACCTCATCAATCATCATCATCTTTATAACTCTTTTAACACTGAAAAGGGCGATGCTTTTGGAGCACCACTAAAATCTGTATAAAAAGACACTTCCTTTCTCTCTGAATGTAGCCATTGAGGATAACCAACGCAAATCAACTGCTACCGTGAAGTCAAAAGTTAAATGTTACCCCAAAATCCCATGCAAAGAGCTATCTAGCTAGATGTGACTGTGAAAAGTTTTAGTGCCACCACATAATGCCCCTTTTAACATGGGTTTCGTTTATTTAAAATGGTCTGATTTGCAGCATTAGTCTAGTACTTGACCTTTGCACAAGGTTTAATTTTATTCATCAACTTTAGTTAATTAAAAATAGGCTCGGACCACAGGACGCCGACATTGCTGGGCTTTGCTGCTGATTGAGCTGTCCCCAGTTTGGGCCTGAGCACAGATTAGACCTTTCTTTAGCTCACACTCAAAAACCTCAAGAGGCCCTGACAAATTCTGAGAAGAAAATGAGCCTTTTCAGTCCATACTGGATTCACTTAAGACAGCACCCTGGAAAGGCAGCTCATTCAAGTAGCACAGAACTCCCCCCACATCGTCCTTCCCTCTAACACCTCACCCCACTGTTTTTTTTGAATACATACAAACATTGCTCCAAATCTCAGCTCCACATCTGCAGTCATTCTTCCCTCTCATCACTGATCTGTCAGACACAGAACAACATCCTATCGATATTTGACAGCCATGTTTGCATTTTGCTTCTGTATTAGTTTGTTAAAGTCTTTTTCGAAAAGGAGCTTGTGCCTGTGCACCAGCCCAGTGAGGCCGCTCGCAAAGCTAACGGCACAAATGGACACCAGTGTATTTTTACCATTATAAGAATTCCACGTGAAAATTTACAGCCCCATCAAGCAACTCTTTGTCCACCTATTAGTCCCCCAAGCATATCAGCCAGAGGCAGAAGCCAGTATCCCACATCCAGGCGAGTGTGATACACTTTATCAACCTTTTAAGTACATTAGTGACACGACACACACAAGGAATCTGTGTAAGCATTTCTGTAACTTTATTGACTAGCTTTATTGCACATACTTATTGAAGCCTCCATTATTTTACCCACCCAAGGTTTCCATAATTATTTTAAATGCAAGTTAAAGATAACTTTCATTCCCATGACTTATTTTCCCCCCCCATTTTAAATTTAAAGGTTCTGAATCACCCAAGAAAGACATAACCCCTGAATTCATACGTGTAGACCATGCGGCATCCAGGGAGCAAGCCAGTGGGTGCTCTGCAAGCGTACTGATACTCTGCACAGAGAGAAACATCATAGATCATTAACTTTAAACCTCAGTGGTCACTGAATTAAATATGTGAGACTGCAATTTTAGCTCAGTCAATTATCATTTATTCTGTTGACCTGATAAGAAAGCTAGACTGCCTAAAAAAAATAATCAAGCCTTCTTCTTCACTTCACTCTCTTCCTTTCCTGCTGCTTCTTTCTCTTTCTTCTCCTCCTCACCAGTTTCCTCAGCAGTTTCCTGAGACTCCTCCCCTTCTTCAGCTGCTGTTTCTTCCCCTTCTCCTTCCTCTTCCTCACCCTCTTTGGCTTCTTCAGATTCTTCCTTAGCACCTTTGAGAGACAAAAAGATATATTTCACACCTACGTACTGTTGCTAATCCTAATTTAACAGGAGTCAGCACACCTGCACCCTTCAACCCCACGCATCTGAATGGCAGCCAGCTAAACATGATGGGCCTAGCAACTGATTCGGCATGAAAGCAGAGACATTTATCTAGGACTTGCAAGGGAGTACAACAAGTCTTCACAACCAACTTATCCTAGATTTCAGAGGGAGTGAAACACTTCATAGGTCTTTTCAAAATCATGGCCTTGAAAAATATTGACTGTGGACTCATTGCTTTAAGCCTTATCCAAAGGCTTGAGTTCAAACAGGAATCTTGCCGTTGCTCTCCTATCAGCTCTTCAGCTATCATTTCACTATAATTAATCTTTACACTAAACTCCTAGAATAGTTCAATGGTAACTAATGCATTTCAGATATGTTTAGGTTAAACCCTTCAGAGCTACGCAACTGAAGCTGGGAAAAGCAACCCTGAATAACATTCCTTTTACATTTTCTTTAAAATGGGAGTTTGGTAAATAAATTCCGGGGCAGCAAAGCAGCAGCATATACTTTGGTTGAACAACAAAACTACCTAGACTTCAGGCAATAGATATTGCTAGGCACTCAACCCAACAGTTACAGCCACAGACATCAGTTGATATTCCTATTATCACAGGCTGCTCTCTGGAAATCAGTATTTAGCTCAGGATGCCCTTGTTCTTTTTGAGGGTGTCTGTAATAACTAAGCACACTGCTGCCATACGAGTATAATGTTATGCACTGTTAAATTATTTTCATTCTTGGTTTTGAAAACTTGAATGGAAAAACACCCAGTGATTTCCAAGGGAGTATCATCAGTCCTATAATCTGCCTGATATTGAGCGTTTACCTTATCTTCCATTAAATATTCAAGCTTTCCTGCTTAACTGCAGTGTACTTAATCCCGTGACCCTTTGCTCATGCAAGCAGATGAGAGAGGTCTAATCATTAGACTCAGTCATCAGGATTTCTGGGTTTTACCCTATATGAGCAGGGTGAAGCATGAAAAAGAGGGATCTGAAAGTAACTCTAAGTACCTTCCTCCTCCTCTTCAGCCTCTTCACCTCCTGCTTCTTCCTCACCTTCCTCCTTCTCCTCCTCCTCACCTTCTTCTGCAGGGGCTGCCTTGGCTTCTCCCACTTTAGCAGCCTCAACTGTTTCCTCTATTTCAATCTGCTCTTCCTGCACATGGCTGGAGTAGTACATGGGGAAGGAACGGGTTGTCATCAAGTAGGAGCTGGACTGGAGACCACTGTAGGCAGACCTGCCAAAAGTTGGGGCAGTCTGGGTGTAGCCACTGGTGATGCTGCCAACACTAGTGAAACTGAGCCGGGTCTCTTCACCTTCCAGCAGCTTCCTAGCAAGGGAAAAAGCAAACAGAAATGACTTGGTTACACTGCAGCAGTATTCAGCAGATTCAGCTACGGACCCAGACACTATTATGCTTCAAGACGCACAAGACGTAGAGATGGCATACTTAGGAGTGCAAAAACTAGCCCGTAATAAATAGCTATGTGGCAGTGCTACCCTATCTTCTTGGAATAATTTAAAAGTTCCAGAGGTGTGCGCATTACTGGTGAGTTAGTACTCTTCCTTGTTCAATAATGGGGAAAAAACCTCTAGGATTAGGTCCCTGTAGCAGGTGACGTTAGAGATGTATTTTGGTAGCCTGTAAGGTTGCAGAGAACAATGCAGATTGACAATTTGATGTTATGTTGAGCTATTAGACCAGGTTTATAGCTACCTTCTCAGTATTCCCCCTTGTGGCATTCATAGAAACTGTTTCAGCATTTACCATTTCTAACAGTATCTGGGACAAAACATTAAAGAGCTATTTAGCGGCAATCCTGCTGTAAAGTATTTGCTTTGCAGGAGACTGCTTCTGTGAGTTAGAAACAAAGCCTGTTCTTAAAAGCATGTAAGTGATTTCCAATCCTGAGAACATGGCCATCTGTATCAAGAAGTTCCACTGACACAAAATCTCTTCACTAGGTATAAAAATACTTAGTATTTTAAGAGGTATTTTTATCTGTAAAGATGGAGAAATGAGATCATATACTGCTGAGCTAAGAGTTCTGTATGCATATACATACATACTGTTGTACTCACTGCAGACTTTGCTTCAAGCAAGTATTTCACCTCAAAAGCACTGCTTCTTCTGAGAGCAAGGCAGTGGAGAAAACCTGATTAAACTCTCGACATCTAGCTATAAAAATTTCTGCTGCAGGAATAATAAGTAAAATGAATTCTCTTGAAGAGAGAACGGGAACCTGATCTGAGTCCTGACCTACTACAACACCCCCCATCATACCTATACGCTGCAATTTCGATGTCCAGGGCCATTTTAACATTGAGCAGATCCTGATATTCCTTCAGGTACCGAGCCATCTCGCTCTTTGTGGTTCTCAGCTCGTTCTCCAATTTGTTGATCGTATCCTGATGGAAGTAACAACATTGACAGTGTAAAATTCTTACTTTCCCCACGTCTAGCAGCAATACCTTGCAAGGAATTTCCCCAATCCTATCAATTTACCCTCTCTCTAGCAGACAAGCGCACAGCTCCAACTGCACCCTCGGCCAAAAGGGCACCATTTACCACCCCTCTCCCCAGCGGGGTGCTCCCACCCCTGTATCTACACCTTATTATCCCATCCCCATTCCAGGGATGTGAGTGGCGCAGTTTTGTGCTATCCAAGGACTAGAGCACGCATGAAATTTTCTGCAACCATTTTGGTTTTGTTTTTTTTTTCGCCTCTACGGGCTCTTTCCACTTTTAGCTTACGGATAGCTTTGCCGTAGCGGCACAGGTAGGGTTTTATCGGTAGCTCTGGGTGCTCAGAGTGATGCCCCAGGTGCAGCGCTGCCCCCACCAACCCCCAGGAACCCCC
>VZTV01016050.1:998-12289 GCA_013400875.1 Anhinga rufa | reverse complement strand
TTCAGGCATTCCTTGATCTCCACGACAGAGGGCAAGGCTTGGTTTGATCAGTATCTACCACACTCACTCTTTTAAAATTTCTACTATAGAATCATAGACTCACAGCATGGTTTGGGCTGGAAGGGACCTTTAGAGGCCATCTAGTCCACTCCCCCTGCAGTGAGCAGGGACATCCCCAGCTAGAGCAGGGTGCCCAGAGCCCTGATAATAAGCTCTTAGCCCTTTCTGTGACTAGTGGTAAAAAAATAATGGTGAGCTAAATTTAGCTGTTCCAGACATTTTGTTTGTATCTTCTAAGCATTTGCAAAATGTTTACATGAATAAATCTTTACTGATTCTTTTCAGTTGGCTTAATCATCATAATCATATTTTTCTCGTTTGTTAAATGTACATTCATTAACTCTTTTCACAATCTTACCCTCAGGATAATCCTATTCCCAGAGTGTGTTTCCCCTCGACTTAATTGATGCCAGTAGGAGTTCAGAGCCTATGTTTTTCTGGAGATCTGGACCTCAAGGACTTTCAGTTTTAGTATTTTCAGCACTTGCATTGTCACTATTTTAGACCCTTTAAAAGTCCTCAGGTTAGTAGAAACTTGCGGCATGTATTTGGCTTTTGTATAAGAGAAATGTATTATTGAAATAACCTCAGAAGCACTTAGCATCTAGAACTAACCAGCCTCAGTCTGATTATTTGGCATGGCCAAAAGCTACTCAGTCATTTGTTTTAGTTACTCCAAAGTCTCAAAGGGGTGTTGTGGCTGTTGAGCAGGTGGTTTTAAGTGTTACCTTCGAAGTGATTGTCTGCTGCCTGTTTGACAGCAGAAATGGGGAAATGTGCACTTATGCTGGCCCCAGTAATTAACCAACAGGGGTGCGGGAGATTATTTGGTTTACCTAGCTGGTCCATTGCAGTTAGGATGAAATTCCTGCAGCAACTGAAAGGAGTGCAGTTTCTAGGCCTCCACAGTAAAAGAAGAGATAAATCTTTAAGGGTCTGCTGATTCACAAACATGACCATCAGAACTGACTAGAAATGACATTAACTTTGCTTTTCAAGGAGAATAACCGGGCCATTTATTATGAAGTAGGATAAAGCACTTGAGATGGTGCTGTGAAGAACAGCTCTGAGTAGACAGGGGATTAGGAAAGATGAGGTAGCCAGATACATCCTTTTATTTCTCATTTTCCCGCTTCTGTTGATGGAATCCATAAGAGGATGTTTGTGAAGCTATAATAAGCATATTTCAAATACTGAAGCCAAACATGAGGGGTCATGTTTCACCTTTCAATACAGCGGTCTGCACCACAGAATAATACAGCTGGGCAGCAGCGTAAAAGCTCTTTGTTTGCAGTGAAGAGTTTTATGGGTGGATTCTTACTGCCTCCTGCTTTGTGCCTGGTTGCAGATGGGACGACCTTCGGGAAAGCTGAGGGAGCTCTCTGACCTTCAGCACATCACTATCATGGTGATATGTCCTTGAACAGTGCTCTTTTTTGGTATATTAGTATCAAAATGATAAAATGGATGGAAACAAGAAATGACCAGAAGACAAGAGATAGTAGCAAAGGGTTCTCAAGTATGTAATTCACTAAACCACCAAGCCAGGAGTACTTTGTGCCAGTTTGAGTTGCTACACTTGCATCAGTTCATGCATTATAGATCCAACCAAGATTATGTCTTCCAGTTCTGTGCTTTGAACTGGAATTCCTGGCAATTTTAAATTGTTAAAGGATAAAACCACAGGATAAAACACTGTTAACCTCTCTGTGTTACTGCACCACATACTGCAGCATTAAGGAGAGTGTACTGCATCTTTCAGTGACACCTCAGAAATGGTACGAGGAGTTTACATGCCATGTCACTGTGTTGAGAGGAATAATCCTGGGCGCATGCATCTTTGTTGGTTTGCTGGGAAATGTTTCCTTTATGCTCATGGGCTAAAAAGCCCCCTCATATTTCTCATATGAGAAAACCAGATCTAAGCACAGTCCATAGACGCAGACCAAAAAAGGTTGTAACCAGATTTAAGGAAGTCCTTGTGCTTTGTGTAATCTTGGGCAGGTCAGGCACTACTTCTGCCTTTAGGATGAGAAGAAATGGCCTCAAGCTGCGTCAGGGGAGGTTTAGACTGGATATTAGGAAAAATTTCTTTACTGAAAAAGAGTGGTCAGGCACTGGCACAGGCTGCCCAGAGAGGTGGTGGAGTCACCATCCCTGGGGGCATTCAAAAAATGTGTAGACGTGGCACTTCAGGGCATGGTTTAGGAGGCACAGGGGTGTTGGGTTGATGGTTGGACTTGATGATCCTAGAGGTCTTTTCCAACCTTAATAATTCTAAGATTCTGAAATGCATTTGTAGCTCCTTTGCTCTGGAAAGCAACAGCATAGAGGCTGAGTCTTCAGTGCCTCAGATTTCTAGCTAACATTTTTGCTTTCCAGCTTTTGCTTGCCTAATTACATTGCAAGTGCTGAAGAGCAGGCTCTCTCTGAATTTATATGCATACAGTATCTAGCAGACTGATGTGGCTCTACAATGTGTGGCAATATCAATAAAAATAAAGCGCTTCTTGATCAGTGGTTTGTCATCATAAGGAGGCATGTGTTTTAAAAGATTTCAGTGAAGACATTTGTACAAGCTCTTATGTGCACTTGTGCTTTTGAAGTACTGGGGAAAAGATTTTGAGATAACTTTTTATGATATCAGGAAAAGATACCTGGTTTGTTATACCCATTGCATGCTCACCATGGAAAGCAGTTTCATTAATTCCTTTTGGTTTTTTACTTCAAGAATGGCTACATGCAACTTGCTTTTAATCTTTCTTTTTTTTTTGAGTGGGTACATGAAGATAGCAAAGAGGAAATTGTCACATTATCCACAACATCTAGGGACACGTGTAACTTTCTGTAAGGCTGGGATGTTCCTGCTGTTGTATTTATTCAAGTGATTTGTGAGCATGGCAGTGCTCTTGTTTCCACGCATCTGACCGAAGGAGAAGTGGCACAACCTGGGTTGTTCCTGTAACTAATATGATCTTTAAATCTGGTAACACCTGAAGTTTGGGTTAAGACCAGTAAGTCTGGAGATCCGATCTTCAGAAAACTGATTAGATGCCATGAGTCTGCAGATTTTGCTGAAGAGGGAGAAGCCATTCTGTCAGCTTGCAGCCCTGGAAACAGCTGCTTCTGCAGCACTGCACAGCCAGTAGGAAGAAAATGCCTTTATTTGTAGGCACGGCGGAGTCAGAGGGAGGTGAAGGTGCATTTTTGGGCTGTCTCCTCAAGGTGCGTATGTGTGGGATAGCTGAGGGGGAGGAAAGAGAAAGGGAGGAGTTATTTCTTAGAGTAATGCAGCCTGATGAGTAAGACAGGAGGCAGCTTATTGAGTTCAGTGCCCCCTGAGGTTTGACACTGCTGTGTTCAGAGACAAAAAAAAACCCAACGCATTGCAGATTTCATTTAGGCTGGCCAAGATTGTACAACTGCATCTAGGGCTTGCCTTGAGGGGCAGAGTTACTATCCATATAATCTGACCTAAATCACTCCTTCAGGAAGCTTGCCATGCCTCAGAGCAGCCTGCACTGGACTGAGAAATGCTGGGCACAGTGGGAAAGGAGGAGGCTGCAGGAAGGGTTAATTCTGGATTTGCAGCTCCCTGGGGGAAGACTGCAGCAGTTCGGTGCTCCGAGTACTCCTCCAGCGCCTCCTGCTGGGAATTTACCCCATGGAGCTGCAATTTAGGGGGACAAGGGAGGGCAGAAAGGGAGCAGAAACTTTTTTTTTCCCGGACTTTTCAGGGATGGAGATGGAATCTGCCTGCGTGAGGTCTACTTAAGGGCCTAGGATTGGTGTGTCAGGGATAGCAACAGGGGCAGGTGCAGCAGCCCAAGGGAAAAACTTCAGCAAAGTTTCTCTGTGCATCCTTAGGGAGGGATGGGACGTGGTAAGGGGGGATTTGACCTTTTGCAAATGGAAGAGGAGGGAGCAAACTCTCTTGCATCAGTCCTTGGCAGTGTCCTCTGCCTGTCACTGCAGGGATGTGATGGTAGGACCCTGCACTGCCTTCCCTGTGGTAGGAATTTATGGATTGATAGAGGCTTGCTAAAAGCAGAGAGGGGAAGGAAGAGGGAGAAGGGATTGTTTGTCTAGCTGCTGTCAAGTGGAGCTTAGGGAAAGCATTACTCAATCTGCCTCTTCCCTTCTCCTGCTGGGAAGCTGCTGCTTCTGCAGCAGGTCCAGTTTCTGGCAAAAGTTCAACACTGCACCAACTTTCAAAGAGAGAGGAGAAGGGAGGGAGAGAGGAGGAGAGTCCCGCATAGAGGAGGAGCTACCATGTCCCAGGCTCCCTCTGGCCAGAAGCCTAACTGCTGCAAGCAGGAAAAGAATCCCCTTTCCCATTCAGCAGCAATGCCTGCTTTGCCCCAGCTTTTATATAGTTAACAAGTTTTCAGTGGCCTTACCGCCTCCAGACCTCACCCCAAGAGCTAGTGTTTGCAGTATATACTACATAGAACTCTCGCCCAAGTAGCCAAACCTAGCAGAACATGAGCAAATAGCTGAGGAGCAAGCAAGAGTGGGCTTTGTACCAGCTGTAGGTCTCTTCTCCCTTGCTTCCTTAAGGCCTTTGCCAAGCACTGACTTACAAGGCAGTGTTTATGGACACCAAGTGCTTCTCCCCACCAAGTCGGGATTGCAGGAACTGGGCCCACTTCTGCAGCTGGAGTGGGAAGAGCCCAGGTTCTGCCTCTGGTCAGTTCGAGGGGATCAAGTTCTCTGCCTGCCCTTGCACACCGAGCAACTCTTGGGTGACTGTCAAAACAAAGCACGAGATTCCTTTCCCACAGGCACTTTTGTACGTATGTCCTGTAGGAGAGCAGCTTCAGCTGTGGGTCTGGACATGCAGTACTGTTTGGCCCTTTTGTTTCTTTTCTGTCCTATGACAGCCATTAAAGTCAGCAGTATATCGCTATGTGAGAAGTCGATGGGGTGCAGGAGAGGAAGAGGAGTCAGCCGCTCTGCTGCTCCCAGCGAGTAGGAGGTGAATACGGCGTAGTGAGAGTTAACAGCATTTCTGCAGCTCGGAGGAAGTGTGGTGGTCGCTCTGGGTTGCAGCAAGGGGATGGGAGTAGGGCAGCTTCCCTGATGGAGCCAGGCCCTAGGGAATGGGCTCCACCGGTGCTCTGGGAAGGCGATGGCTGTGGAAGGAGCTGCGGCTCTTGCAGTTATTTGCAGGGAGATTACTGGGCAGAAGGAGACCAGCGCTCTGTGGGAGGGGGTCTGGCAGGCTGCAGTGTCTCTCCTGCAGCTATTGCTTGTGGGGAAGGGCAGGCTTTGTGCTGGCAGCCAGGGAAGGGCGGTGGCTGCTGACATGCTCCCCTTTTGCCGCAGAAGGATGCTGAGTCACTCCTGCAGCGCCTGCTCCTCCTTTTGAACTTCCCAGTCTTTCCTTGTCTCCTGCAGTGAAGCTGATGGAGGCAGCTCACACTCCTCTTTTCCTCTAGCCTGACTTTTCTCTCTCTTGCACTCTCATTTTTTTAACCTTTCTGGGTCCCAACCAAATTAAGGCATTGCTTTAAAATCAAAATTTATCGCTGTAGCTCCATAAGGTGATGCTGAACCTGTTTCTCCTTTGGTAATGGATCTTCCTGCTCTAGAGAGCAGCAATAATATTTCATGAACACAGTGAATGCTGCAGCAATTTTCTTCTTTAAAGGAGCCCTCCTGGGCATTGAATCAGCAATGATTATCCATCGGGCAGACATTTCTTGGAATCAGGGCTAGGGCTGGAGAAACATGATTTTTTTTGTGCGTTTTGCTAGAATAGGCAGCAATAAAGCACTCTGTACTGCCACTTTCCACTGCCTGCTGTACAAGCTATTCCTTTAATCTCCCTTTTCCTTGGGGATTGCTGCAGAACATCTCGGTAAAACTCAAAAGTGGCCCAGCGTGCAGCTTTGGGGAGGATGCTCTGCAGGAAAATAGGAGGGTGACAGATGAATCTCAGTGCAGGACTGTGCTTGTTTCACAGAGTCAGGGGCTTGGGGAGAAACGGGTGCTGACTGAACGTTGATGGCTGGCGTAGAAAAAAACTTCATCAACATTTCACTGATGAATCTTGCTTCCTTTGTATTATTACAAAGAGTTGTTAGCACAGCATTTTTAAGATTAGCTTGTACATCCTATTTTAAAATCCCGTCTTTGTTTGTTCAGAACTTCTATATTTAATATTAAAATGAAAAAACAAAGTCTAACTTTTGCGTTAGAAGCTCTTTTGCCCTGCCATATTTTAAAGCAGAGTCTTGAGATTTAATAATGGTGAGCATTATTGCACAGTCATGTCTTGTTTCATTATGGTGTGTTATGATGAAGTCTTTTAATTAAGTTATGCACAGTTTTTTTTTACAGAACACTTGTAGATGTATACAGTAAAGTTTATATATTAATATACTTTTTAAAATCCTTTTCCTGTAGTGTTTAACCCCATGTACTGTTTATAGCCTGCGATCCAAAGTCTGCATGGAATACCTTTAGTTTTTATATGGTTTTCTTCCCATGGTGATCGCACTGTAATTAATTCTGAAATGCATAAAATGGTGAAATATATGCAAGAAGAAACATTTTACCATTTAACAAACCATTGAAAACCAGTTCTTCCTCCTTCAAGTTTTAGGCTGAAGCAAGGCCAATTTCGGCCATTCCCACAATAAATCTGGTTTGCTGGCTCTGTCTGGCCTGAAATATAACTGTAGGCTTAAAAATAGCCATGAGGCCAGCAGGGTACGTTAGCTAGACACGAAAAAGTCTTGATCGTTAGTCCCTGCTGCTGCTAACTCTAGTGTTTATTTCAGTGCAGTGGCCACTGCTAGCCAAAAAACTAAATCTAGCCAGCCGTCCTTGGCACAGACCTGCTCTAAATCTCATTGAGTCCTAATCCTGACTTGTTTGGGAACATGACCTGCAGGGAGAATCTGCCAGAAGGATAAGAACTTGAAAACTTCTTTCTGAGCTCTGAAATTCTGGCTTCTAGTGAGCTGCTGGTCAGATGCAGGAAAAACCTTTTCCTTTTTCTCAGCCTGTGTTCCAGAATCTGCTCACACACTTATTGCTTCCTTTTCCAAACCTGTTTTTAGCTCAGCCATTCCTAGCTGCACGTCCTTAGGGGTATGCAGATGTTACATAATGAATAAGTTATTTTTCTTGTAGAAAGACAAGAGGGTTAGAGTGGAGGCTTGGAATTAGGAAATCTTTTTTGTCAAGTCCTGCAATTTTCATAAAGTTATTTATATAGACAGAAGTATCTATCTGTCTGCCTGCAACATCAGTTACATCAGGCTTCAAGATTTCATTTGAATAGCTTTAAGGGGATTACTCAACTTAATAAGGAGTGTGTGTAGGAAGACTGCCGGTCTTCCCTTCTCTGTGTGTCTCTGTCTTCCTCCCACACTTATCATCAAAGTCTCTCAGGCTAGTAAACTGCTTTAGTAGAACATTTGGAACTGATGCCTGTGAATCTTCTCTGGTAGCTAATGGGCAGATCATTCCTAATGTGCTTTGTGTAGCTACAAAAGGAGTATTAAAGACCAGGCTCTTGAAATGTAATAGTTTATCAAAGAAATAGAATTAAAGGATGGAGGAAAATAAAGGGGAGAGGAAGCATCAAGGTTTTCCCAGCGATTTAATTTCAATGTGTGTTTCTAGATGTTTGATTGACTAATAATAGTGTAAAACATTGTCTTATTCCGAAGCTTTTAATCTACAGATCTCAAGATGCATCACAAATACTAATCAGATAGCTTCAAAGGAGACTTGGATTGCCCTAGCTAAATATTAGTTAAAGAACCTTTAAGTGGTACTGGCAATGTTTTCTAAAGATGCTCCTATTGCATTTGCTCATTGTGAAGACCATGGTCACCTAATGGCTTCTCATGAGTTGCTCCAAAATTACACCACTGCAAAATGAAACCAAAATGAGGACGTTTTTGTTACTGTCTTATGTTAATACATTTGATTATTGATTCTGGTTAAGAATCTGATGAGTGTCTTTCCAAATGGAAAATACTAGCTGTGTCTTTCCTGCAGTCTGTCAACATTCGGAATGATTATGTACAAAATGAAAACTCTTATTTCCCTAGGCTAGTACACCAGATATGTAAACCCATCCTATTAAAGGAGTAATTTACTTAACAAGGCACAAAATTGGCTTGCCATTCCGTTAATAATTGGAATAAATATCTGCCATCTGAGCCCTTGCTGCAGCCACTAATACAGATTGAGATTTGCGAGGTTTGGCCACACCGTGTGTTAAAAGTGCTCGCATGTACAGACTAAACTGCCGTGTGGGCTGGGGAATTACAGACGGGCCTCATCAGAATCCCCAAACGTGCCCAGTGCACCTGCATGGCAAAGCAGGCAGACGTGAGCAGGGGGAGAGCAGGAGGTAGAACAGGCCACGTTTATTCTAGCATCTACCAGCCCAACTTAGAAAAAGCTTTATATTCTGTTGGGGTCTGAGGATACTGTGTGCGTAACATCCTTTGCTGTGAAACAGTGTATATGTGTTAACTCGGGAGGGGGTGTTGATATATGTACCCTTTAACATCCTGACCCTCACACTTCATGGGGTCAGAGGTCTGGAAATGGAACAAGAATGTAGAAATTACAAGTTTTCATTCCACGAAACTTTAATTTCAATAATAAAAAGTAGCTCTGTTTTCCATAAATCATAAATCCATTATTATGGTCAGGAAGGAAAGAGAATATGGAATTTAGCTGAGGTACGGCTCACTCCCACCCTAGCTCTTTATCAGGATAATATTGCCTAGCTTAATATCATAAAATGTTTAGCACACGGACCTAAGTAACATTTAACCTATGTCTGGATTTCTTCTGGGCCACTTTACCCTGTGAAACATTTATCTCCCTATATTCCACCACTGCAACCCACACACCAGAGACCGACTCTCTAGGAACTGTGTTTAAAAATGATTCACTGCATGTGTTTGGATCTGACACGTTTAATTACAGTGCTCCATCTGTATGAGGTAATGCAGAAGAGCGATTGAGGAGAGTCAGGTGCTAGGATTCAGATTGGATCCCAGATGTTTTGTGTGTGAAAGCATGGTACAAGTTATCAGTCGGGGGGTTTATAAATGGGCATCAGGAGGCACATGGTGGTTGAACGTAATTACTTCATTGGAAAGGAAGGAAGCATGAACTAACAATAACAAAGTTAGGGGTCTGTCTATCAGCATGTTAAACAACATTCATTTATTAACATCTAAGGGTATCTGTACGTTATGGATGTGACATTTTTATTACCTGCTGCCTTTCTCAGGGCTAAAATTTCGGTCTGTGATTTTCGAAGCCAAAGATGTCAATGTAAGTAGTTCAAGGTAATGATCTTTGTCCCAAGGTTGATGCTACCAAAGATTTATTTCTGTTGTTCAGGCACTCACTGAACTAGCGGTTTTAGAAGTTTGAGTAGTGAGACCAAATCTTCACCTGTCCTCCTCAGAAAATCCAAGTGTGAATAGTTGTCTTAGGAATAGTAGTAGTATTATATCAGGAAGCTTTCCAGACAGCGGCACCCCCTCACAGGGACGTAAGCATTGCTGCTAGACCTCATGACCCAGATATGACAGGATTCTGGCAGACACTTGTACAACAGTTCTCACAGAAGTTGGGCATTCATTTGGGGCTCTGGCTAAATCTTTCAATTTACTCTTGTCATAGCAATAAATAAACACAAAGACAGAGACTCAGCATGATTGTTTTTGTTTTAGACAGGATGTCTTCTGGTTCTTCAGATGTTGCCTTCCATGATGAGATCATTCCAACCTCGATGTTTTTCAAGATCTAGCACTTACGTGAGAAGTCACATCGCTGGACTAATACTGCATCTAAGAATATTGGTAAGTGCTGCAGCTTTGCTGCTTTTCTTGGTAACATACTGTGAATTATTTATGACAACTCTTTGTTGTCCTGGAGGCTTTGATAAAGGGAGAAAAATGCCTGAGTACGTAGCTTCGCTTATAGACCAGACTACAGTAAAATGGTTTATGAAACAGAGGCATCAGTGTGTAGTAGAGTTGGCTACAAGCTGTTGTAAGGATAGGCTGACCACCTACATGGATGCCCTGTATTAGCTGAAAATGTAGCAAGAGAAAGTTTGCTGGATCCTGTCATAGTGGATCTGTTACTACTGCGTATAACAAGTATTTTTTCTCTCTTATATCTCCCTGGATCTGGTGTTATATTGGCAGTATAGCTTGGAAAAAATGTCATGAACGTCCTAGTTTAAAGAGGTATGTAGGCATTAGCCTGGCTTTAGAAAATAATGTAAAACTGTTAACGAACACTTTTGATCAGAGCACGGACCAGCTGGCTCCCATTTCTGTAGCATCGAACTTGACAAAACTTTAGTGCACGTATCTTCTGTAACGGCACACTGTTCTCTGTTTAGCAGTTGGGAATGGCACACATATTTATGGACTTTCAAAGAGAGCTAGTCACGTAACATGCCTTTATGCATTCCTGTGAGTCCCACAATGCATCTTTTGTACTCCTAAAGGCCTTTGTAGTAACGGCTGTAAGTGATTTTCTGAGGATGTCCATGGGAGAGCAGGAACCTGAATTTATTACACTGTTACCCCAGAAATACCCTGTTCCTGTGATACAGAACTAGTGGTTCTAATAAAAAATGAGAGAAGACAAATGCGTGCATAGCCACATTCATCACAGGGACAAGCTAAGTGCATTTAACTGTTTTTATATGTGTTACTGTAGTGGAAGGCAGGCATCTTGTCCATCGCCCCAAATTCTTCATGTCTTTGCTTATGCACCTTCTATTACTGCCTAAAATAATAGCCCATAATAAAGTAAGTTGCTGAAGAGCATGTAGATTGTATTGCATGTGCAGCTGCTGCAACATTTTAAATTCAATTTGTTAAGGGATATAGACATCAGCTCTATTAAATTATCTGCCTATGAGAAATGTGGGATAGGAGGGACCATTAGCAAATGCCATATGCTAACCTCAGCCTTGTCCGCACTATAATATAAGTTATGAACAAAGGCATATTCCCATTTGTAGTTACCTCATACGAAAAGGACTTATAGGGTCATCACATCCATTGTCTGTGCAGACTAAGGGATGAGGTTTGGGCGAGGGGAAGAGGACACAGACAGATGCAAAGCTGTGTGATGGATATGCCTGATTACAGCATGAACAATAGCTGAGGAGAGAGAATCATGCTGAGCTTGCTGCTGTGAATTTACTCAAAATTTAATGA
>VZTV01016047.1:2499-15592 GCA_013400875.1 Anhinga rufa | reverse complement strand
CAGTTTTAGATGCCTCTCATTTTTTTCTATCAGGTACAAAATGACTCAAAACTGGATTTAAAAGGAAAGGACCACTGATAAATCAATGCTGGATAAGCTGCAGTAGTTATGGCTCTATTGTGAAATGGTAATATGTCAGTGGGCTGGCATAGACATGGTTAAAACATTATCAGCTTGCTTGAGCAACACATTACTATTTCATAAGAGGTTCTGGTTATTGAGACTGAGGTAATTAATAGGCCAAGCAGAGCCTGCAGAGTCAAGTCTGATTGATGGTATATGCTGGATGCGTCTGAAAGCTTCTTCAGTCCCTAAATCCCTCTCAGGATTAGGGCAGTTCCAAGGGGTAACTTTCCTATCTAGAATTTCTATAAATACTGACTAATAAGATCTTCTACCCCCCTGGAGGAGAGATCTTGTATCTTTAAATAAATTAAAAGAAGAATATTTATCTCAAACTATTCTTAAGTACCAAAATTAATAAGTGTTAGGAAATTAAGTAACTCATTTAGATGAGTTTGGACTGGTTTAGCTCATATTAACAGATTGTTTAAAAGCTGTAGAATCTACATTATTTTCTTCAGAATATGACGATCTTTTTTTCTCACATTAGAGTAAAACAGATCCTTGTAAATAACAAAATTACTTTAAATAAAAAGATAACAAGGAATGAGGACATAGGTTATGACACAACAGGGACAAGGTTAGGGGTAACTGGGTTATGGCCTCAAGTATAGTGGCTATTTTGACTTAATTCTTTGCAAGATACAAAATGTGGAGGCAAGGTTAGGGTTCCTGCACAGAATGAGCATATAGGCAATGGAAATAATTACGTCTGAAGTGGAAGCAAGAATTCAGAAGAACTCAATATGACAGAGCTTTGGGACATCTGGTACCCTTTCTCTCAGAGACAAGACAGATTTTGGCATGTAAAATGCACTCATGGACTTTTAACGGAAGAGAGTGTTTCAGTGCCAAACAGGCAGCTACTGACACACATGGTGTCCAAAAGAGGGTGGGCAGGGAGAGGGAAGGGAGCAGGCAGCAGGGTGTTAGTCTGACCTTGAAGGTATGGAGACCATTAGGGCAAATCTGAAGGAAAGAATAATTAAAAGATGTGGAGATAAATGGGAAAATAATACAAAGTTATATAACTCAGGGTTACTGGAGGTGAGTGTAGCTCACTAGTGGGATCTCTCTGTCCAACCTGATTTTTTTAGGCCAGATAAATGCAGCAGAATGAATCTGCCCATCCTGCAGCAAAGTGCTGGGTTCAAGACTGTGTGGGACATGAGTAAGCAAGCCAGAGAAGAGGAGGGTGAATAGGTGAATTACAGGTGGATAAAGAAACTAATAAAACAAACTGTGCTGGAAGGGGAGCTAATTGGGTTGAAGTTTTTTCATGGATCATTCTGGGCACTGATTATATTTTCCGTAACAGCTTTGGCATGAAGAGTGGGTCTGTGCTGGTGAAACAGCTTTGCCAGTGTGGAGGAAGCCTGAATTGGTATTTTGGAACAACCAGGCTAGAATAAAATAATGGGATGAAATGTAATTGCCCAGATTGCAAGGTCATGTATATCTAGACTAATGAAAGGTATTTCTTCTTTTGATGGACCCATTGGGGAGGTCACCAGCTAGAAATGAGAGGGAAAGAGAAAGGCCTGACTGTCTTAATTGCAGGGTCTCTATAAGCCAGCAATGAGATGTGCCTATAAAAATGCAAATGCAATCCTATTAGCAAGGTTTTCCCAAAACCTTTTCCAAATTATTTTGGAGACAATTAGCAGAGAACCCTATAAGGACCCTGTATTGGGTTTGCATGGTACAGTTTGGGTAGCAGGGGGGCTACAGGGGTGGCTTCTGTGAGGAGCTACTAGAAACTTCTCCTGTGTCTGATAGAGACAAGGCCAGCTGGCTCCAAGGCCAACAGACACGCCGCTGGTAGCGCTGGTAGCAACGGTGGTAGCGCCTCTGGGATAACAGATTTAAGAAGGGGGGGAAAAAAGTCCTGCGCAGTTGCAGCCAGAGACAGGAGTGAGAATATGTGAGAGGAATAGCCCTGCAGACACCAAGGTCAGTGAAGGAGGAGGGGAGGACGTGCTCCAGGTGCCAGAGCAGAGATTTCCCCTGCAGCCCGTGATGAAGACCATGGTGAGGCAGGCTGTCCCCCTGCAGCCCATGGAGGTTCTCAGTGGAGCAGATATCCACCCGCAGCCCATGGGGGACCCCACACCAGAGCCAGTGGGTGCCTGGAGGAGGCTGTGACCCCGTGGGAATCCCACACTGGAGCAGGCTCCTGGCAGGACCTGTGTGCCCGTGGAGAGAGAGGAGCCCGCACTGGAGCAGGTTTGCTGGCAGGACTTGTGACCCCACGGGGGACCCACGCTGGAGCAGTCTGTTCCTGAAGGTCTGCACCCCAGGAAAGGACCCACGCTGGAGGTGTTTGTGGAGGACTGTCTCCCATGGGAGGGACCCCACAATGGAGCAGGGGAAGAGTGTGAGGAGTCCTCCTCCTGAGGAGGAAGGAGCAGAGACAAAGTGTGATGAACTGACCACAACCCCCATTCCCCATCCCCCTGAGCTGCTGGCAGGGGGGGAAGTAAGAATGGAGGGGTGGGGGGAAGGTGTTTTAAGATTTAGTTTTTATTTTCTCAATACCTTGCTCTGATTTGATTGTTAATTAATTAAACTAATTTCTCCAAGTTGGCTCGGTTTTGCGGGTGACAGTAATTGCTGAGTGATACCCCTGTCCTTATCTCGACCCATGAGCCTTTCATTGTATTTTCTCTCCCCTTGCCCTCCTGAAGAGGGGAGTGATAGAGTGGCTTTGGTGGGCATCGGACGTCCAACCAGGGTTGAGCCACCACAGACCCTTATCTGGAGGATCCCAGATGCTAAGGAGGAGAGAAGAACCCAAACAGGTGAGGTCTGCATAGGTGACCACAAGAACACAGAGTCTATTTTACAAGAGGAAAAGAAGATTCTGGGGTGTTTAGCCTCAGAAAGTGAAAGATGTGAAATGTGATTCACTGCCATTGTGACTTAAAAACATCCCACTTACATGGGCACTCCAAGTAATTTCCTATAAAATAAAATCACTGCAGTGAAGAGAATCATCATTGAAACAGATGTTGTTGCCCAAATCAAGCAAACAATGAGGCTTGTGTGTTAGATTAAGATGTAGCCAGTGCCCAGTGCCTAGCAATGAGAAAAGTGGTAATGAAGAAGTGAGGTACCTGCTGCCTTTCCTTCAGGTAACTCAATTACTATGACAAGAATAACCTGTTGGTTGTTTTTGTGTGAAATGCAACAGAAGAAAGTAGCTGTGTATGTAGTGTGAGATCCATGGGGGAGACACTTGCTGGGATTTTGGATCTGTCTCTTCTCCTAGAAGTCTGATTCTTGGAAAAATTTCAAAACGAGACAGTAAAAAGCTTACCAGAATCAATATATCCTTGTCCTCAAAGAGCTGCATTCAATCTCTGGTTAAATATTATAAAACAAGGTGTGTGGTTCTATTTTAATGCACAAATCACAGCTTAACCACGGTTCTGGAATTGCAGCTGGCGCCACAACTTTGTATGTGGGAAACGACATACAATTTAAAGTCAGATCTAGCAAATATAACTCAAAAACCGTCAGGTGTATAGCTTTTCATCAGCTGCTGCCAATGTGCCAGCAAATGCTGTCACCTGGGAAGGTGAATCTGAGAATGAGGACAGATGCTGTCATCTCAAGGGCACCTCTGCTGTTTTTTAATGGGCTCCCACACTTTTGTCCCACAGTGGTTCCCAACAAGTACAAAGCAAAAAGGAAAATATAGTTCCCCCAACCAAAATTTATCACTTGCACCCTAAGAGCACCATGAGCAACATCTCCTTGTGCATATGCATATGAAAAAAGAGATTATGATTGCCTTTTTTTTTTAATGTGTTTTATTTGGTAGAGGTAAGAAAAGGTAATTGAATGAACATTAAACCAGAGGAAACTTCATGCAACTGTCTGGTTTCACACTTAAAGCTGTATTATTTTTGAATGTGCAAACTAAGTACATTTTTAGGGGGTTCAGAATTTTTTCCTATGAAAAGAAACAAACAGTCCTCTATGCAAACCTTGACAATTACTGTAGAAATACTAAGGTGTCTTTGTGTATCCCCAGGAACAAATCCTAATCTTAATTCTCCCAAAGCCACTCAGTTATGAAGTATCCTAAGTGTTTTTGTTAACCATTCAAAGTATATGAGAGAAAATTAATTAAAAAACAGCTGAATTTGCTTCAGCTCAGAGAACATCTTTCTTCTCCACCCCATTCTTACTCACAGGTTTTTACACCTCCCGCAGAAATTGATTTCAAGTCTGTTTTGTACCTTGTATCTCATGCTGGGGCCCTGGGAAAGAAGAACGTATTGGACCCCAGGATTTGCTTTTCAGGTAATTTAATCACTTCAAATCATGTGTGGGGAACAAGGACCCAAACAGGGATCCATCAAGCCCACAGTCTCAGCCTGTGCTATTATAAACCTGTCCTCTTACTTTGCTTTCCCATCATTCTTTTGGAGGAGTACACTAGACTGCAAGGATTTTTTTTTTCCCTAACAACACATTTATTACTTTAAGTTAATTCCCATTCTCTTCAGAGTGACTTTACTGTTTGACATTACTTTTTAAACTAAGAACCTGCCCTCCTCATGCTAGATTTATTTACATTAGCAGAGACACAGGTAGCATTATTTTAGACACAATATTTTCAGTGCATCCCTGTGCAAGGACATTTATGAAGTCTCCATTTAATATTTCAACTCTTTTACTGCTCTCCCTAGTAACTTCATTTCCAATTTTCTTCCACCACAATCTTTCTTCCTGTATACCTCTGGGATTGGCAGTGCTGAAATATATGTACGTATACATACATATATAAACTCAGCCCAGTTACAAAAATGGAACAGAGCATTTAATTTCTTTCTTCAAATCATTTCACATCTTCTTTTCCAGCTCCCTGAGTACTAGCACTGAAGATATGTTCTTGGCATTTCTGGGTCTTTAACTTTTATCAGAGGTACCTTTTGTATCTAGGAATGTTTAGTCCTGAAAGCTCTTTCAATCTTTGTTGGGTGCACCTATTTTAAGATATACCTGTTGCAGAATAAATATTTTTTTCCAAATTAACTTAAGTAGTAAACCATGTGGTAAATTACCTGGTGAACATATAATCTGGATGTTTAGGTAAAGAGCTACAGAATAAGAGGTCCTGGCACGTGCTCCCAAAAGCAGAGATCTGCTGTACCCTGCCAGGTTGCATCACACTCATCTGACATATTTTCATCTATTGCCCACTGCTTCCACACCATTTTTAATTGGCTTCTTATACAGTCTCCCACTATATCATTGGGTCTGGTTTCTCAGGCATTTCCAGTCTTTGGACTGATGTCTGCACTTCAGAGGTAACTTCACTGGTGTGAGAGATTTCTCTGAATAAATTTGGACAGAAAGAAAGAAAAAAAGAATATGGCAGAAATAGAAGAAGAAGCACCATCCACAGACATGGTTTTGCTTCCACTAATTTCAATGGTGGAGGATCCCCCACAACCCAGCCAGTATATCCCCACGTTGCATATTTGCCATGGGTTTCCTTAGTCTCACTCTAAAAAATCCCAAGCAGTGTGGCTACCTCTAATTGAAATTCTACAGTAATTTCCTTTGCAAGATTGATGGACAGGGTGAAAAACTGATCTGTCCTCTCTTTCAAGTCCCAGAACAGAAGAATAATGGTTCATTTGATTAAATTAATAGCTTGCAGGTTTTAAAGAATTAAAAAGTAGTCAGGCTGTGAAATTCACTTCCCTAGGAGAGTTACTGAGTCAAATGCTGTTAGTAGATTTTAGAAGGATAGAGATAGTGTTACTTGTGTTAAAAACACACAGATAAGGCTTACTTGGAAAGGATGATCAAATCCATTTTGTTTTTCAAAGGTGAAATTCTCTACTGTTGAGGGCTTGGAAAGGCTCTTTTTCCCCTCCTCCTCACCTTCAATGTCATTTAGTGTTGCGTTTGGTGGGCAAAATCTTACACTGTTGACAAAGTAGACTTTGCATAGTCCAAGGTCTCACTAACCTAACCTTCACTCATGCCCTGACCCAGCCACCTCAACTAAAGCAGAGATGCATCCATGGTATGATGGCAGCTCCCCCTGGACTGTTTAAACAACATCTGATAAGGGCTGGACTACTTTCATAGATAACTCTCCAACACCAAAAACGTTAGTGTCATAGTAGCACAGGCAATAATGGCAGCTTTTGCTCCCTTGTTTTGTGTTCACCCTCAAGATACAGAAGTGTTGTCTGAAATGTACGGGCCTTTCATCCTTGCAACTGGTGACCCCGACATGATGAAAGGCCCGGACTCCTTTAGCTGTAGTGATAGCAGGGAGCTAACTTCAGAAACCACACTCAGAGGCAAGAGCCAGGCTAGCCACCTCCCAGTGAGAGGCGAGCTGTAGAATGGGCAAGGTGCTCGTATGCCTCGCGCAGCCATTAGCTTCCACCACACTCCACAGCCAGCCAAGCCACCTCAAGCACCAAGAGGCAAGATCCAAGAGATCTGACAAGTTTGGCCTCGACCTCCCCTTTGAACTGCGCAGCCTCCCTGGGTACTTCTGGCCCAGGCTAGCCACATCCCCTAACAGGTGCAGGGAATGATCACCCCCAGTCTCCTGTCTGCAGAGCTGCCCTGAGTTGCAGATCATCTTTCTGGCATAAGGAGGACAAAGCCCTGCAAGCTTATCACTGCTGAGCTTACTCCCAACAGAGAAGGACCTGGGAGTGCTGGTGGACAGCAAGCTGACCCTGAGCCAGCACTGTGCCCTTGTGGCCAAGAAGGCCAGTGGTGTCCTGGGCTGCATTAAAAGGAGTGTGGCCAGCAGGGCGAGGGAGGTCATCCTGCCCCTCTACTCTGCCCTGGTGAGGCTGCATTTGGAGTGCTGTGTCCAGTTCCGAGGTCCCCAGTTCAAGAAGGACAGGGAGCTGCTTGAGCAAGTCCAGCGGAGAGCCACCAAGATGATCAGGGGGCTGGAACATCTCCCTTATGAGGAAAGGCTGAGAGACCTGGGTTTGTTCAGCCTGGAGAAGGGAAGACTGAGGGGNAGATGATCTCTGGAGGTCCCTTCCAACCCCTACCATTCTGTGATTCTGTAAATCTATGTCATCTTCTTCTGTTTATCCTTTGGGATTTGACTTCTGTCTTATATAACAGATAGGGTCCTTTGATATATGGCCTTCAGATTCAAAAAGCAAAATAAAGAATCTTTAGGCCAGAGATAAAATAAGCATGTGGTTCATTGCAGCAAATGCATACAGCAAGCTAACTAGAAATATCCTATGGAGATGTTTGAAATGACAGGGAAATCAGCTCTGCGAATCAGTATGTCATAAAAAAAAAAAAGGCTCGGTCACATCTTGTTGGGCATAATGGAAATTGATTGGCAGTTATCTATTAGCAATAATTTCTGTTTGATGACTTGCCATATGTTATCAAGCTTTGAATCAGAGGGGAGCGGACTAAATTAATAGATTCTGCCATGAAAAAAGTACAGGGTACCAGCAGCATAGCAGAGGATACTATGCTTAATATACACAGCATTCTTCTAAGAGAGATGAATTCTTTAAACTACCCTAATTTTAAATACACATGGGCTATGTAGCCTGACAGATTTACAGATTTGAGACTCCTAGGGACTCTTTCACTCAAATCTTTTACTTGCTCCCTTTCAGTGACAGGCAATCAGTGAAATGTCTATAGGCCTTTCAAATGATCTTTCCTTTAAGTTTCAATAGGACTTTACATCTGCTGAGGTGAACCTATTAAAGGAGACTGTGATACAGTCCAGAGCTCTGCCTAAGTGCTGCAAACTACACTGAGCTCAGGTCTATTTGTGGGAATGTCACCTGGTGAGGAGGATCATCTGTAAAGTGTTTCCCCCTGACAATTATTACAGTGAGTTGAAGAACAGACCCTTGAAACTCAGCATATGAAGTTAGGAACCTCCAGTCAAGTAAAATACTGACATTCTGTTGAAGCCCCATTAATCCGATCTACTAACATAGGTATGGAGCATGAATTCATTAGTATGAAAGCTGCCTTATTTTATCTTCAGGAACTACCTCTGTTAGTGTTAAAATTTTGCTTCCTTCTTCAGAGAAAAATACTGCCATGATTGCACAAAAGATGCTGTGCAATCGTTATGAGTGAATACAGCTTAAGGGAGCTCATTTCAGTGAGTGCTGACAGAAGTTTTAATGCTATCTATTTGGTAAAATCTAGGTAGCTGAATTATGCAGCTACCTGAATTACTCAGCTACCTGATGCCTTCTTATGGTAGGAAGAACAGGAGATGGAAGAGGCTGAGAGAGAGGGATCTCTTAAACAACTCTTCCCCTCTGATCATCCTAACTATGGCTTACAGCAATGCCGTATCTGACACCAGAGCTTCATGATGTTGAGGACCTTGTGAACACTGGACCTGGGAGTCCTTGTGAGTCCTTTTGTCCTACTGTGAGTCCACTTTGTCCTAAGTGAGGACTTAGTGGTGAGTAAAACCTCAGTACCCTGCCTGGTATGATTATGTGAAGGTCTCCTCATTCATTACCTGGTGCTGCACTTTCCCAGACTTTTAATTTTTCCTCTTTGGATTTTTTAATTGATTTCTGTGGATTATTCTTTTACAATAACTAATTTCCTACAAGTTATTGAAATCCAGCCCTGAATAGTTTCAGATTCAATTTCAAACCTCAGAACTGTAGGGCTTTAGAGAAATCTCCCCGTGCCCCTGAGACTCCAGTCCCTCCCTGGGAACCTTGGGAGAACTCTCTCCTCCACTCTGCTGACTCGCCCTTGCAACTTGACAGAAGCAGAAGCTGTAATGTGAAGGCTTGTGTTTTACCTCTGAGAAAAAAAAAATACATCTCCATATTAATTTGAAAACTCAAGCCAAACAGAAAACACTTTCATAATTTATATTAAAAAAGAGAGCAGCTCCAATGCTAGGTTCCCTAATTTTATAAAATAGGTTGTTCACTAAAACTACAATGTCTGGAATGACTATTGATTTGCAAGCTATTTGTCCCTGGGTGGGAGGAGAGGAAGGGCTTGACAGTTTCCACAGAGGAAGGGCTTGACAGTTTCCACAGAGAAGGGAGCTGTGCAGGAAAAATTAAGATGAGCACATGAATGCTTTTCCTGCTTGCACTATTTGGGGCCTGATGCTGCAGTACGGCTTAGGTATCCAAGGTGGTTGTATCTGTTTGCAAGGGAAAGGCAGTGATGAGCACAGTGTTGGAGAGAAATAACCTCAATCAGAATTACACCTTTTTGGAGATAACAATTTGCTAATTATTTCATAAGGGTTGAATTATATCTTGGCAAGGGAAGTGGAGTTTTTTAACCACTTAACACCAAATGACTAATAAATGGATGCCTAATGCTGCCTTCTGCCTTAAAGGATCTCTGCAGAACTTCTGCTTATTCACTGCCAAAGGAAAGGTGTTATTTTAGCTCAAGGAAGATGTCTTGTTTTCAGAACAAATGAGTGTGAATAAATGTGGGGCCAGAATTAGAACCAAGTCACTAGCCACACAGACCACATTGGTTCTTTCTCTGCAAAGCAGAGCATCCTCCCCAGAAACCCATTAAAAACCAGTAGAAAAGCAGACACACCTGTGTGGACATAGGCAACAAACCAGCTGTAATCGTGTTTTTGAAATAGTAATATTTTTGCATGAAGTGCTGTGTATAGTTTGTGGTTACAGCAGGAAGTTGTTCTCAGAGATAACCACACTGGCAGAGGCTGAAACTTTCAAGATTTTCATAGCTTTGGATGAACAGCTTTCCACTCCTATTCATTTGCAGGCTGGAATTGCTAACAGAAGAATTAGAAAATCCCATATGACATTAGTCTCCTGAGACTGGCAATCCAACTTTGCATACTCCAGAAATCCAGATAAGACTCCAAGCTTCTTGATGCTTTTACCGAATAAACTCTCTGATATTTATCAAGCTTGCACCTTCATAAGGTACTAAACACTGAAAAGAAAACTGATAAAATAAATCTTTATGGTGTTTGATGCTTTTCTGATCTATTCCCAGTTGTCTAAAGACTTAGGAATTGAGGTGAGAGAAAATATCGCAATAAAATAAAGAAATAAAGGCTTGCTTAAGGCATGTGAGTGGGCAATTCAAGTTAAACACATCTGTTGACCTGCAGAACCAAAGAACTGTAATATCCTCATTGTGGGTTTTAAGGATTGCATCTTGTTACCATTACTGGTCCCTCTGCTGTCAGCTCTGCTTTCCTGAAGGTAGGTGCAAGGGAAGTGGGCAGAGGACAGGAGCTGCCCTGGCACACCGCGCTGCTGTAGGAGGCAAGGGGACTGCCACTAGGGAAACTGCGGCCCTGGAAGCAACTCGGGCTTCAAAAAACAGTAATTAATTTAATGCCCTAAATTCAGAAGGGACTTTAAGAAAAACTCAAAATTTACACTTTGAGGTAGCCTGTGTTAATTGGAGAAAAAATAGCCTCATGGTAGCTTTGTTGTGTGACTGGATTAATCATTCTTCCAGGTTCACATATGCACCTGCAAAGTGTCAATAATCACACAGACTTTGCTTTGTTTCTTTGCATGTCCCCAGATGAAGTTGTGATCTCACCTAGGCCCTTTGGGAGGGAAGGATATTCTCCTCCTGACCCCTTTCCTTTGTACATGAAGGCTGGCTCAGAAAACCAAGTGCTTCCTTTACCTCCTAATGCTGTATTTAGGAGTAAAAGATTTTAAATTACTCTTGTGCTTTCTGTGGGCTTGTCATGTTTGCTGTTACAAAACAGAGGGGACTATCTTTGGAGCACGTTGGTGTGGGCACAGCTTCAGCAGAGGTTCCGGCACTGAAAAGACAACTCTGAGGAAAAACCTTGGAGTATGGGGGGCATCAGGTCTGCCCCACTGAGAACAGTGCTTCTCCACACCCCTGCTGAGGATATTTGGGGATAATCTAGGTGTCACAGGTAGTAATATTTTGATATGGCTTAGGCTTTGCTAATGCTTCATTTTATAAAACGCAAATCCTCTCCTATTGATTAAACAGAGTAAACTTTATATTAGTAGAAGGCGTCAGATCTCAGGCTAACCTGTATGTCTTGCTTTGTATAGTGGCCTTTTTTATGTGGTCTCTAAAGAATAAAACAGCAAGCAGAACTCACCTAAGTAACCAAAGTGGGCAAGTCTGTGATAATAATGAGACATTAAAGCTGGGCCTCACAGCTGCTCCTGTACAAAGTGCAGTTGCTGGATGTGAGCTTTCCTGAATTCTGGGAGAAAACGGACCCATGTGACAGTGTGAAGGAAGAGTGGAGCAGGATGTCAGAGCCCAAATACCCTACACTGCACCTGCCCACACCATCCCTGACCCTCCCATGCCATCAGCAGTGCTGTGTTAGCACTACATGAGAAGTAGGACCAGATTTTGTATTTTAAATTCTATACAGGATAAGTGTTTGAAAGAATGATGGTATAACGGACACCTTAATGCTGTATTAAAGCAAGCTAATTAATCTCTCCCTATGAAGACTTAAAGGGTTAGCATTCAATGTCTTCCTTTAATCCTCCAGACATTTTCAATGTAAGGTAATGGATTTGGAGGGAATTTGTTTTGGGGATCAAAACACTTAGGCAGAAATTATGTCAGTAATGTTTTGCCAGTACTGTAATCAGAGGAAATATTTTTCCCCAACAGAAAAGAACTAGGCTCTGAGCCACTAGAAAGTTTAATTACTATATGACTTTAAAACATGGTAATTTAGTCCCAATTAGCGTTATCATAATAAATTTATAAAATTCCAGTATACGCAGTTATGCTCTACAATCCATTTATTCTTGTAAGATGTGTGCCCCATTAGACAGTGAACTAGAAGGTCATTATCCTGCATTGCTAGTTCAGATTACATTATTAGATTGAATTTAGTTTCTTCACTGGTGGGTGTTGACATTTTAGAGTGCTTTCAGGGTAATTTATCTACAGGTATTCAGTTCTTTTCAGCCATTCAGAAACATTGCAGATCTAAAGTATTGCAGGTCTGATGAAGACAGGTAGATTTCTTGGTTAAATTTCAGATGTGGCTTATCTTTGTGCTTCTGATATTTTTCACATTCTTTTTATGAAAGTGAGTTTATGGCACCACTCATGCAAAATATTAAAAAAATTATGAGTCAGGTCTCATCAAAATCAGCAGCTATAACTTATACTCATGAGTTTTAAATATAATAAATTTTGGTTGTTTTTCTGTTGCCTTCTGTATTTAGAAATTTAAGGGTTACATTCAAGGGAACTGGTTTTATATAGGGCTTTTTGTTCTGGTGGGGTTTTTTTTGTCCTTAAGCAGATGGAGAATGAAGAATGACCCAAGCACAAGCTTTGGCAATTGAGACCTGGGAAGGAAAAACCTCCAGTTTTATCAGTGCAGCTGTGGCCAACCACAGATGACACCTGATAGCATACCAAACTGAATTCATGCCTCTCTTGGCATGGCAAATTGGTGGACCTTGCACAGGGCAGGAGCTGCCAAAGAGCCTCAGGATTATAGAGAGGCACTGCCAGGATGAAATAACAGGTCCTGCCTTCTCCTCGCTGCTGGGTTTGCTCGGTTATGTGTTCAAACTAGGATGCAGCAAATCTCCCACTTCTCCTCTGGTCTCCACAGTCCCTTGGGCCCATGCTGTTGGTGGCAGTGCTTCAAAGGACAAGTGATATGAAAACAGCAAGTCCATCTTGCTTAAAATGACACTGAAGAAGGGGACACTGCGGGGGAAGGTTTGAAATATGTGGTGCCCCATCTGGACTTGTTAAGTAATCATGCCTTATTTGATTCCCAAGCAAAACACAGGGAAAGTACACAGACAAGGGAGAAGACACTACTGACAAAGCTTTGCAAAGTCTTGTTTCTTCCCATTGCTTTGCTCTGGTGAAACCTGCAGGGGCATTTCTGCTCAGGGTGAGTTGGTTTTGGTTTTTTTTTTTGTGGTTTTTTTTTTTTTTTTTGTTTTTGTTT
>VZTV01016042.1:0-11987 GCA_013400875.1 Anhinga rufa | reverse complement strand
TAAGTAGACATAAATCTTTGGACACTTTTTGGAAAACTCCTTTGTGCAGTACTAATGTTAGCACTTGTTACTAATACCTGGCTTTTCATCTGTAGAATTCAAAACACTTTACGAGGGAGTTCAGTGTCATTATCCTGTCTTTATAAATGGGGATTTTGAAATGCAGGGATAAGAAGTTACTGCTCAGAAGGCCAGAGGGAGAGGGGTGAAGAGGACCATTTAGTCTGTGTCCCCATCCAACACGCTCAGAACTTGCTGTTTGTGTAAAGGCAGAGATCAAATTCTGGGTGGCTCCAGAAATATATCTGAGGACAAGCTTTATTTAATTACCAGTTATAGAACCAAGACATGAAAATCCCTCACTCCACCCTTCAATCTGGCCCTCTTTTGACCCAGGAGACCAGAGTGAGATGCAGTTCTCAACGCAGTATGTGAGTATTCAAAACAGTCACACATCTGTACAAGGTTGGCTCTCCCTCAGCCGATTTCACAAGACAGAGGCAAGCAAGAACTGTTTTGACTCTTTAAATAACAATGGAAAAGTTGTGTCTTTTTGCAAACTTTCCCCCGGATTCTTTTTTTGGAGGGGGATGAAACACGTTAGATCGAGGATGCAGCCCACATCACAGCCCAAAATCCCTGGTCATCCACACTGCCTGTCTGCTGACTCATGTCCCAGCTCTGGTTTGGGGAAGCAAGCTGGCTTTCCAGGCTGCAAGTTGGTTTGCACTCAGGCTGGTTTTCCCCTCCATGCAGTAAGGGTATAAGTGAAAGTCACTACCTGGATGTGGGAATTTGCCCCCAAATCAATCTGAGATATCAGTGTAATGTTCATATCACCTCTGGGGTCGTATCTGAGAGGTTTTATTCGCTGGGTTTATGAACCTGCTGCAAGCTGACTGCCTGGGTTTCTTGTGCAAAGCTTGATGACTTAAATGACCAGTCTGAAAGACCCCTGTGCCAAAGGGGTAGAGATAAGAGGAAATTATATGCAAAGCACTTAGCTAAGATCCCATCACTCTCTGGGTCCTAAAGGCCTGAGGCAGAGTTATGTTGACAGGCGTCTCTAATTAGAAATTAAATCTTGAAGACCTCTCTTAATACAAGGTATCTAAAACTTGTATTTCCAGGAATATGAAGGACTTGCTGCTTACTCCTCTTAGGAGCACTGTCAGCATGGTAATATCATGTCATCACAGCGAGCACTTCCACCCAGGAGACATGTTACCCCAAGCGTCGTGCCAAGTACATTAAAATCCTGCTTACTCATACTCGTTCCCCTTCAGGCTTCATGAGTTGTCTGTTCTTTCCTGCACTCCCTACCAGGTTTGGCATGTAGGGAAGAAGGCACTGCTGCGCAGGAGAGTCTGGAGCCTGGAAGTTAAATTCCACAAAACTTAAGAAGCTTGAATCCCTTTGACCGGAGGACGGGCTCGTATCTCAGAGTCCCACTTCCTGTGTGGGAGCTCTAAACTCCACCAGCAGTTTTCAGTCTTCCCAATTTTAAAAATTCCTAGCATTTCCCATGAGAAGAATTAAACCTAAACGGATAATCCAAGTCCGTTACGAACAGGATTTGCTTAGTTCAGAGTTCTCTGCAGATGTCCAGGTCACTCTTGAAGACCACTCCATTAGCTTATTAATGAAGGTAGCTATAGTTTTTGTGCTGGAGTGATTGCTGTTAAGTTATCTTGAGGTTGCTCCAAGTCCACCAACTACACTAGGTCCTCAGGAACATAGGCACATCTTCTTAGTCTCTGGCTGTTGATGGGATGTAGGTAGGATCTAAGCTTTTAGCCACCCCAGTCAAGGAAGATATAAAGGACCGAGAAAACATTCAGGCCACAAATGGCAGAACTGAGTTGAGATCAAGGATGGCTGAGAAAGGGGAGGCTGGAGTGTATGTGTAAACTATGGCAACGAAAATCTACCTGAGTCATGTTTAAAGCTTTTTAACTCAGTAGAAGAGGAACCTGTATCTGAAAACTTCAGGATGTTTGCAGGAGCTCTGGGTTTGACCTTGATAAATCATTTCACACTCCTCACCATGATAGACAAGTCATTTTCTTATGACATCTGCTGACTTACCTCTGGTATGTGGGCTCATGAGAGCAAAGGCTGCCATTCGAAGTGTCTGGGTACAGGTAGTGCCTGCAAGTAATAAGTAATGGATAGGCTACAACTGCCAAGATCCCTTTTTAACAGAAAGTGCCATGTAGTTGTCTTGAGACCTGTAGCTGGCGTTACCTCCTGGAGTTTTTCATGTTTTCTAGACAGCTCAGCTTGAAAAGAATGTTCCTCCTGGCATGACATCAGCCCTCTGGCGTCCAGCCGGCAAATGGAAAACATCAGGTTGTACTGGGTGTCCATATCCATACCAAGCACTTTGCAATGATACATGGATATGGAAATGCTTATATGAAAATATATCAGTGCACAAAGATGAATCACTCAGAGAAAACAATTATAGAGATAATCACTTTTTGAAAGCTATATGGCTGATTGCCCAAGTGAGATAAATCTAAAAGTTTTCTACAAAGACCTCAGAAGCAAATAGATTAGGAACTATTATCTAAGTTATTTCTGTTACCCTCACTCACGTAGGGAATGTGAAAAAGGCTATATTTCTTAGGAGAATGGAAAAAGATCAGTTTGTTTAGTCCAGCAGAGGAAGGCTGAGGCAGAATGCATCTGATCCCTGTCTATTTACCAAAGAAAAAAACAAACACTAGATTAGGAGGAGAGTTTTGTAAACTGAGACATACCATTGCCACAGAGAGAAGTAAGTATAGCCTGGCATTTCATATCTACATGCTGGAATTAGAAGACGACCACAAAAATGCGATTCTAGTACAGGTTGTGTCATAGAAATATTTCTGTAATAGCCAGACCTTTATTCAAGGCAGAGCTAGATATGATTATACACAGAGGTAAATGGCATTACCAGCTCTGACAAAGGCTTCTAGATTGGAGAGGTGGGACCTGCACTTAGTCACAAGATACAGGCCATCGTAGTCCCCAGAAAGACCCAACGCAGCCTGACCACTAGCCTAGTCTTTAGCCAATGAAATTCTCCCTTGGTTTTACTTCTTTGCCTGCTTAACTTCTCCTTCCCAGTCCCAGGTGATAGAAGAGGAGGCAGCTGACTTGCTAAATCTTCAGTTAGACATTTCAGTGATGCGGACACTTGGGCTGAACCCATCCAAGAGTTCCTGAAAACAACACTGCAAAGAGTGTCATATGCCAGAGCTCTGACTCGTACCCTACTCAAAGGAGCAAAAATCTGTATGTTCAAACTAGTAAATTTACTCCAGATGAAAGCAGGGAGGAAAAAACCCACATGTACTGTGGTTGAGTTCTGCTGCTAGCCATTAAATGCAGAATCTTAAGTCAATGCTACACATCTTTTTGAGATCCCCTTGTATGATTATAATCTTATATTTCTTCTCCCATGATTTCCTATAAAAATTCATCCAGGAGAAAAACCTGGAAGATCATAAGAGAATTTAGACTTTTCCTGGCTAATCTTATAGACTAAGTGAGCCAAAATTGCAGATTAATGAGCAGGAATATAGTTTTGGATGAGGATAAAATAAAAAGCCTGTTCTAGCCTTAAACAATAACCACTTGGCTGATAATTGGCTGACAGTAAATGGCAGGAGGTGTAGAAGAGACAGCTATAAATAGCAAGACATCTAGGATTAGACTATCCAGGCAATAATGCACATAACTTTCTGGTACATCCAAGGAAGTTCAAGAACTATGATATTATGATTTTGGTCAAGATATAACGTATGTGGTCCTTAAATAGTAGGTTAAGTCATTCTCTAACAACAGACTCCAAACTAAATCTCAGGAGGACAGGAATAGAATAATCACAGAAAGTTAGGGTTGGAAGGGACGTTCTAAAATCATCTCGTCCAGCTTTATTCTCTGAGGCAGGATAATTACTTCTAATAGATGTGTCTCTGACCTGTCTTTAAACATTACCAGAAAAGGAGATTCCAGGACATAACTAAACTTAGCATTTGTAATATCATACCCAATTAAAGCCTTTTTTTAACCACAAACCAAGTCTCTTGATCTTCTCTCAGGAGACAAACGAAATAATTGATCTATTTAACTTCCACACCTGCGTATGGGTGTCATCAATTAGAGTTAATGATAGTTTGGGTTCATTAGCAGGCAGAAGCATAACCCATGGAACAATTCTGCTTTTCAAGTACTGTTGTAATCATTAGGTGTTATGTCTTGGACATATAAAAATCCAGAAGTACACGTTATAAGCTTGAAAGATCTGTTGAATATAAAAAACAATAAATCCAGTCTCAGTCTTCCGTGGTTTTCTCCAGAATTACTTGACTCTTCCAATGTGATGTAAGGTTCTGATCAAGGGGCACTTACTAAACTCAAGGTTTCTTTTAAATTTGAGAACATAATACATTTTTCATTTAAGAAAGCAAGCCTGCTGCCATCTAGAACCTCAAAACAACAAAACAGAGCAAAACAAAACAACAAAACCTCCTGCCTTTCCTGGGAATCTCATCTGGGAAGCATAAGCAATTTTAGAGATTCCAGGATATTGTGATTTCATTACATGACATCATGTTTCACTGGCCCAGAATAAATGTAACTTTTTTTAATGCTTTTGTAACGAGGCTCAAACAGAAATTTACAGTCTTTAAAATATTAATTTAAAGAATCCTCCACTGATGGGAACCCTGTGACAAAGTTGTTCTAGTTGTTAATTTTATCAATAAGATATGATTTCTTCATTTCAGGAATCCCTTATCATTTAGCAATGACAACAGAGAAAGGCTATTTGTTGTAGCTAAAAATATTATTTTAGTGTAATTTTTTTTGCTGCCTGGTGTCCCTTCCAGTAATACACAGATGACTGGAGGAACGAGGTCAGAGATCTAGTAAGGACACGGAGTCAACTTTTCACAATGGCACCTAGGGCTGGATTCAGCTTCAGATTCTGACATTTGAATTAAATTAAAATAACAACACCAAAAAAAAAAAAAAGGTAGCCAAAATGTTCGTGTCTCCATGTGAGTTGAGAGAAGGGTTTGGTTACTTAAACAGAGGTGCCTGGTACCATTTGAGATGACCCAGGGTACCCTGCCTGGACTGCAGCTGCCAGCCCAAAAGACCTGAGGTCTTCTGTAGGACCTGTGTCATATATTCCAGATCCATGCAGACATCTCATATATTCTACGTGTTGCATCGTCACTAGGTGCTTTTCCATAGGCAGATAGAGAAAGGGAGAGAGAGGTATCCCTCTGTAGCACAGGAAAAAAGTGCATAATTGACATTTATTGTTCAAAATCATATCCTACTAAGCTTATGCGTAAGTACTCTAAAAAAGTACACTGGGTTTTAAAGGCCTCTTCAGTCTAGCAGAAAAAGTTCTAATAAATCCCAGTGTTTGGAATGTGAAGCTAAATTAATTCAGCTGTGAAATAGGGCAACTTCAAGAAATGATGGTTATTTACTACTGGAATGATCTGTTAAGGGAAAAGGCAGCTCCCCTGCTTCAGGACTGAATGACTTTCTGGAAGAAGTTCATAAAGCAAACACCTGCTATTGCACGCAGGAGAAGGGAAATATTTTTTATTTCTAGCCCATGCTTTCCATATCAGATTTAAGACTTTTCTGGTCTTAAAATTTTTAGTCTAACTACACACTCCAGCCTCCTGAGTACCAGTCTGTTGCCTTAGTTTCCAGGCCATGCAGACTTTCACATTTCATCCAAAAAGTCTGCTCTGGACTCAAAGCTAAAGTGAAATGTCTTTCCTTGCAGAACTCCCTCTAACATAACCAGTCTCAACTGCTTGTCCTGATTTTGTCATGACATGTCGTAACATACAGACTCAGAAATCCAGTGCTGTGATTATTCCAGGCTCTTTCCAGCCATCATTCTGCTGGACTTCCCCCTTTTCAGAGGTTACTCTGTCCCACAGATCCTTCAAGTCTATCAGGAAGTTTTCAAGCCAAATTCTGTTTCTGAATGAGAAGCATTTTGCAATCTGTTTCAGCAGCTGAGGGAATAGGTAGGATTGAGTTTGCATTAAAACAGATCAGGCAAATAATCGTCTTTCATAGCCAGCTCCATGATTCAGGCTTGAGCCTAGTGTAACCCAGAGGAGCAAAAAGCATCCAGGAGGAACGGAAGCCAAAAGCACTGGCATTGCCATAATGCTCTGCAGCCTAGAGCAGGTCCCCAGCAGAGTTAAGGGGGATGTCTGACCAGGCACACTGATTAGACTGTCAGCTGACAGCCACTTAATCCTGCCTGTGTGCACACATTTGATTTCCCAGGTAGCTTTTCTGAGAAAAATCCATCAAATCATAAATATTAATTAGTCAAGAGGTAAAAAGGACTTTGTTACTTGTTGGTTAGCCCATTCAGCCTGGCTTCTCTCTGCTCCATGAAACATCTCCTTCACATCCATAGGCAATGCCCATTGCAGAGAGGTGGAGAGAGACGGCTCGGAGGCTCCTGTTACACAATGGGCTCAGCATTCAACTTGCAGAAAATGTTCAAATCCCTGTTTTACCTCTGCTGATAGATGAGGGATTTGTGTTGGGGTTTCCAGTCCTCTGACTGGGTCAGACCGCTGACAAGGTTGTTTCAGGCACAGCAGTCAGTGGAGAGACATCATACAGTGGCAAATCTGCAAAAAATAGAGAGCAAGACAGGGCTAGGAATCAGGGTCCTACAGTCTCTGTTACTTCTCTATCCAGTGGATTTGCAGGGTCTGTAGGCCAAAACCCTTGAAATTTCTGGGATGTCCACAAGCTGGGATGTCAGGGAAACGTCCACATGACCAAGCCGTCTATTACATGGTGGCTCAGTAAAAAGACCTTGTTGTGTCATTGCAGTTACTCAGCTATGTCACTTATCAAACCAAAGGCTTCATGCACTGATTTAATTAGGCTCTACATTGTTCAGACCCAGGACCTCATGTAGCAAGTGAAGCAGAGGTCAGGGGTGACTGTGTGCAGCTGCTAAAAGCTGCTCTGTAAGCAATAGAGTGTGAAAATAAAAAAAAAACAACTTCTGAGGACATGTATTCAGCTCAAGCATGGCTCAGCAAGAAGACCAGAGCCTGGATGCAGGAAGGACTGTGAATCCACAGAGATGTTTCCAGGATTGTTTCCTGAGGAGCCCATTTAAAGAAGGAAATTAGGCTGCAGGGCTACTTCCATAATTTCTCATGCCCTGGGGATAAAAATCAATGTTTCAAGTAGCCCTGGGGGTGGTGATACAAGGTCTCTTAACACACACTCCGACAGGGCGTTACTTTGCTAAAGATCTATGCCATGTAATCTGCAATAGGAAAACCACAAATCTGAGTCGTCTTGACATATTTCCTGGTACTCACCTGTTCCAAAATAGGCATCTGCACTAGATCTAGTTGTTCAAGTTTCCTTTCAAATGGAAAAAGACAGAAAGGTAATTTCAGTGTGTGGCTTCACCCTGAAAGGAGAGGAGTCCTAACAGAGTGTAATTAATCCTTCAGTGAGCTCTGAAAGTGCCTCTTTTTTTGCCAGTAATTCCAAAAGAAAGTTAAGCAGCCAGTTACCTTGTGTCAGGCTAAGTCAGTTGAACTTGGCATCATAAATGAAGCGGGATGTCTAGATTTGGATAGAGGACCTTTGGTGGATCTCAAGGCTAGGTCTGAGTTGGCAGTGGTAAGTGTGACCATATAAAGATAATGATNAGGGGAGGGTTAGGTTGGGTATCAGGGAAAGGCTCTTCCCCCCGAGGGTGGTGGAGCCCTGGAACAGGCTCCCCAGGGGGGCAGTCACGGCACCCAGCCTGGCGATGTTCAAGAAGCCCTTGGACAAGGCCCTCAGAGCCATGGGGTGAATTTGGGGCTGTTCTGTGCAGGGACAGGAGCTGGACTGGATGGTCCTTGTGGTTCCCTTCCAGCTCAGGACGTTCTATGGTTCTATGAAGGGTTGTAACTTCCAAGATTCGGATGCAATTTTCTCTGCACCGGCACGCTCTGTCTGTGCAGCTTTGAGGTAATGCAGCTGCCTACACACAGGGTATCTTGCGTGGCCTCAGGTGCTACCATGGGAGGATGAAGGTCTCCTGCAAGCCTTCAGTCATATCTTCCATCCCATGTTGAAGATGTCTCTAAGGCATCTCCAATGACACAGGGTTCCTATATGTGCATAACTTAGTAGAGCCCTTAATTTTTGCATTTCCATACTTGGAACAATAATCCTTATCTTTAACCTGTCCTACAGGTTGGTAGGGAGCAGAGGGAACATGGTGAGAGTTCCTTGCGAAAATGCTAAAGGCAGTGGCTCTGAGGCACTCAGGTATGTGAAGGATTTCAAGGTGAGACCTCTTGGCTGCTTCCCTATTCCTTCATCCAGGTGTAGGCCATGATAATTTAGGGACATAATGGAGTTAAGGTTCAGTGGTGTTCAGAAAGGGAACTTAAGAGCTATTCCCGTATATGAGCTATGACACACTGTGATATCTCCTGTCCAGACAATCAGAGAATACCAGGACCCCAACAAAAAGCTCCAGATGCAGTTGTGTGTATCAGATACCGAGGAAAGTGTGGGAAGAACGAGTCAGTGACATTGCTCTGAAGCACTAGTTCCTCACCCCAGGAGGTAATAATCTACAGCTGGCCTCCAGCTATGGACTTTGGTGGAACACCTGCAGTGATTTGGGCCTGGACTTCACCCACATTGCCTGTAAAAAGGCAATAAAAACCAGCAATCAAATAAAAAGCAGTATCTCTGCTGCACTGCACCAGTTTGCCTGATGAACCTGGAGCTCCAGATAACAATTCCACTTGAAATAGGTAATGATGGTTAACAAACAGCAGCCCAGTTACTCAAGACAAAGCTGAGGGCGGCATGCGACTGAAGAAAACAGCCTGATCGTGTTTCTCCTCTGACTTTTCCAGACCAGCTGCTGCCAAAGAAGAGAGAGAGAAAAAACAAGGGGAAAAAAAAAAGAGGTGGAGGGGAGAGAGAAATTAAAAACCAGGAGCTCTAAAATTGTTATACAGTGGAGAAGCAGAGGAAAACAATGTTTTCCCACATGGACAAAGGTCTCTGCTCCTGTACCCAGTGGGTCAGATCCAAGCCTTGCTGGAGTCAATGGATAGACTCCCTTTGACTTAGTAGGCTCTGGATCAGACCCAAGGTTTCCATAATGTTGTCTAAGCCTGACCTGCCTACTGGGATGCCTTTAGGCTTGACAGAGCCAACAAAAACCTTGTCCTCTCAAGAGCATTTTTGTTTTCATGAGGTTAGGCTAAAGTTAGCTGCTGGAACCAACACAGCTTCTTCACATCTGGACTGATGTCCTTGCAGTCACAGGCTCCTTTGCCATGTGACAACCCCATAGGAGATTATTTCTGGACACCGGGATACATACAATTATTTCAACATTAGGTGCCACGTCAACACAACTGAATGTATGCCACAGCAGGAGATGCCCAGCCATCTCTAGGACAGATGCTCTCATCTAATCCTCCTTCTCTGAACCACACTAGTGGCAAGAAAAAAGTGTCAGGAATGTAGCCGGGCACACTCCAGTGGGTTATTTTCCCAAAGCATGTTATCTACAGTTGCCACCTCAGCAGTGTCCACTATTCCCACCCTTTTGGCTGCTGAATTAGGGGCTGCTGTGCTCCTATCTGGAGTCCTATCATGGTGTCTAGACATCTTGCAGTTCAGCTGTTTCCAAACCACACAGTGGATCCTCAGACCTCATCATCAGGCCACCTACTGTTGCTGGCAGCTAAAAATCAGGAGGTGGAAATACAAACCTAAACCCTTCTATCACTTCTTGACTAAATCGCCATAGAAGATACTCTCAGCAATTAGCTCATGTGGAGACATTTACATTACAAAGATTTGCATGAATTCCACCCACCCTGTCAGGAGATGTGGCAGTGGCTGCACCAGTCTGGCTTCGCAGCGATATGCTATGACCAATATCTGGGCACACAAGCTTTCCAGTTCTTCAGTGGGAAAATCGGAGCATCCTGGTTGCTCTCGAAGTAGAACACATGTTTACAGGTCACATAACTCAGCCTAACTACAGCTCAGCCCTTGGGAAGTTTTCTCTCCTTTTCCTTCACCACTGCTCACCAAGGTAAGGCATTCTTCCCTACCTCCCAGCAATCATCTATCAGCCTGGCTAGATGGCCAAGTCTACTATTTATCTGGTCAAAGCAGGAAATTTATGTGATTATATTATATTCATTAAAATACTTGATAGAGAGGACAGCAAATGAGATTTTTCAGCCTGGGCAGGGTAGCATTACTCCACTGAAACGGGGGGGTCAGATTCCGATCTAATATAAATAAGTGTAAATGCAGTGAAATCACTTAATCTGTAGGAACCAAGAATTTGACCCCAAAGAGACCCCAGAGCCCACTGAGATCAGTCAAGAATTTTCTGTTTGGCTACAGCCTGTGGATCAGACCTTTACATGAGTTAGAAAAAGTGGCTGTAAGTGGAAGAGTCACTGTTTTGGAATATTCATGATCATTTTATTCTTCGTATACAAATAAACATATCCCAATGTGGTTTTAGCCATGAGATGTATCCTAGGAACTATTCTGAAGATCCTACCAGGGTTTAAGCCTTCAGGCCTTGAAAGTTCACTTTCATACATATTTTCTCCTGCTGAAAAAGAAAAGGAGGCTGTTGTGGAGCCTTGTCACTCAGCTGAGAAATGTGAAAATTGCAAGAATAATTGTGAAGAAAAACTTCAGTGCATTTCTTGGGTGTCTTTATGATGGACATTTTGATGGCACTCATGAGCTTTCAGAAGTAAGTACATTTTAAGACTCCTTTAACTCTGGAGGAGGCAGCCAAGTACATGAGATAGGACTGATTAGCGAGGGATCAAGTGCAACTAGTTCTTGGCCATTTCGTTCAGCTCAGGAAGAAAGCTTTCAAACTGTATCCCTCCCCTCCTCAGCATTCTCAAAGCGACTTGTTAAAATTAACAATTAAACAATTAATTAACAATTAACAATGGAAGCTGGTGGTCCAGGCACCAAGTTTATGAGCAGTTTGTCATCTCTAAAGCCCTGTTTCTGCCAGAGGTTACAAAAAGTCACTGCAGCAATGGGAGTATTTGGTAGACTGAAAACACGATGGGATGTTACCCACAGCAAGTTACAGTTCAGATCACAGGATCCATTTTTGCAGTGTTTTCCTGTCGAACAAAAGAACACAACCATGGCTGACATTGTTAGAGTACACGAAGTGGCTGGAATATGTTCCTCTCAGTGTTCAAAGCTTCTGTCAACGGGGTCTTCATTTCAGCTGCTATTTCTTGATGCTAATGTGACCAGTAATAATGTCAAACTGCAGTCCAAGCTTTGGCGTGAGTTCGAAAAAAAAGGGCAAACCTGAAGCAAAACGCCATCTGCCAATTTTGTGTGCTAGTATGTGGTTTGGGGAGGAAGGCGGGGAAAGGGAGTATTATTACTATTACACTTTTTCTGAGGCAAGAATAGCTAAGATCATCTAGGAAATGAAAATAAATGAAAACAATGGAAATGGCTGGAGAAGGCATTGCTGTCATTTTGCGGGGTGGGGGGAAAGACAAACCAAAAATGTTCACTTGGCACACATGTGCGGTTTGAGGGCACTCTCTCTTGGTTGGTCCTAGCAAGAACATCTAGCTGAGTCAAATGTCTGAAGGAAGTGACCAGCCACCTGGGCTAGCACGGCTAAGGCACACCAAATTGCAGTGCCAGCAGCATGCAAGGCAAGGATGTAGCTGGCATCTGACCCAGCTGCCTCATAACAAATCTGATCCCTCATAACAAACCTGTCACTGAGCCTGGTAGAGAGAAAAGCAATCATGACCCTCAGCACAATTTCTGAGCCAAGCTGGAAGCTTCCAGATGAACAATTGCTTTTGCTACAGCCCTTGTCTACCTGCAATCTAAGAATCGTAGAATCATAGAACCACAGAATC
>VZTV01016041.1:0-21347 GCA_013400875.1 Anhinga rufa | reverse complement strand
CAGTTGCTTACCCGGAGGGCAGGATGGCAGGAAGATGAGGACATGGATGCACACCTGCATGAGGGTCCCTGACTGCCTCTGCCCTTTTTCATCTAACTAAAACCAAAACACCTTCTCCTCTGTGCCTTTGCTTGTGCTGGGCTGAATCTGCTTTCCCCAGAGCAATTGTCCTCCTGTACGAAGAGAAGCAGCAAAGCTCTGAATGGATGGATGGATGGATGGATGGATGGATGGATGGATAAATGAATGAAGAAGTTTTCCCCACACCTGCTCTTGCAGAACATGGGCTTCACTCCTGTTAAGGGATGGTGGCATGAAGCCACATCCAAGAATCACACTTCCCCACTGATGAGTCCTGGCTGTCAGAGCAAGGAGAGGCAGGTGGACCAAGCTGTCATCCTGATGGTGATGGAGACTGGGCCAGGAGGAAATGACCAGTGCCCATATTGTGAATCTGACATAAAGTAGACTGACATAAATTCATTTTCTGTAGGATGACACAATTTCAAGTGGGGTGTCTTTAACATGGCCTGCATGGCTTCTGGTGGGGGGTGAGGAGGAACACAGATGCATGATCTTCTGATGCTTCCCATGATAGTGAGCATGAAATGCCACAAGGGCTTGGATGTCATTTATGCTGGATGCACTTGGCTCCAGGTGACACAAAATCTCCCATTTCATCTTCCTTCAGCTTACTCTGTCAGGTAATGAGGGAGCATGGGTGCAAATCTTTTAGGCCATTTTTTTTTTTTTTTTCAGACACCTTTCTGGGCAGAAGAGGAATGGTGTGGAGAGTGGGCATTTTGCAGAAGGTGACAGTGAGGTACTGAGCACTTGTGTACCCCTCTGTGAGCCTACCCTTCTGGGGAGCTCGGTTGCGGCTAGGGCAAGAGTAACATGTGGAATAAAGGGGTTGTGAACAGCCAAATGCCTGACCCTCCATCTTCAAATGTGTTAGCATTACTTCATTTATTATCTTGGAGTTCTGTAAATGCCAGTGAGTACTGGCACCATTTTAGATATATTTTACATTTTATTTTGGAAAATTGCTGTGCTACTGGTGAAAGGAAGCTGTCAGTCAGCTTCAGGAAGGCAGAAGGTCCAACTAAGAGCCTGCATACGGAGCAAGGGTAGGGAAAAACTGCAGGCTGGCACAGCGATGGCATAGAAAGGTCTGGAAGAATCTTAGTAAACAAATACCAAATGACATACAGAGTTGTGGCATCTTCTTTTGTAGCTAAAATCCTCAGAAAGAATCAAAGTTAAAACCCAATCTATCTGAAATAAGCTGCAGTGTTTTAAAAGTGCATAATTTCTTTAAGACAAAGTAATTGTCATTTGGTTGGAAAAGGGGGTATATAAAGAAACATGCAGAATTATCACAGGATTCAGAGCAAAGAAATTACACTGCATGTGACATTAATTCTCCTCTGACTCCCCTATGCAGAATGCATGTTTTACATGATTTGTGATGTTGCCTGATGTGTTGTTTTACAAAGTGCACATTAGATGTACATTAAGTGCATGCTTTCTCCTGCATTAGGTTTTTAAGGTCTAAATAAATTTGCTGCAGCTTAGTGTATGCATTTTTGACAATGACTGATTTAGAGCTTGCTAAAACACTAAGTTTTGAAAACTGAGGGCAGGATAACAGGATAATTTATGTTTATTGTGAAGAAGAAATATTTATGTATATAATTTGCTCCCCTCTTCCCTATAAACCCTCTTGATTCCACCAGTAGCCAAATGGCTTATGTGATTTCCCACAGCTTGTTGGTAGGACACGATATTAGGCAATTTATTTGATTTCAGCATGTCAGTGTCAAGGGTCAGTGAGAGGTGGATGAGTGCAGTTTTTGGAAATTGTAGCTCACTCTCTGATATTACGGATTTATTGATTGCTTAACAACATAATAATCCCTGTGTGTGCCTGGCTGTGAATGTACTAGTCCAGGCCTTTGTCTAGCTTCTTTGTTTAAATGGTAAACATCTGAAGCCAGGTACAGCACACATTTAAATGGCACCATGCTTGGTATTAGGAGGGAAGGGGTTTCTGATGTTGGCTTCTTTAAGTCCCACATTGCTACTGCTGTTACTATTGATAAGTATTGTAAGGCATTATTGAGCAGTAGCAGAGGAAGTCTTGCAAAGAAACAGTATGATTTTCAAGCCTGGAATACTGGCTTTTTGATCTGTAGCTGGGATAGTTTTCTGATGTGTGGGGTGGACAAGGGATTTATAGGGAGGGTTGGATTATTCTATTGGACCAACCGATATTGATCTGATGTGTTTGAAATCTAGTCTGTATTCTTCCATTGTTATAAATTGCTCCAATGAAAGATATTCCCCTTCTCCTTGTTAAAAATTTATGCCTGCTTAAATCAGTAACATTCCAAGACACTAATATGCTATTTGGGTAAAATCCACCATACACAGTAAATTTTGAATAGAGCTTTCTTTGCCTGACAGCCAATAGGTTCAGTGTCCCATTACTGTGAGTTGTCTGCTCCTGCTCCCATCTGCCTCCCATGCAGCTAGCAGGGAAGGCAAACAGTAAGTCACAAATCATCTAATGAGCCAGCATCCCTGCAGTGGTGGTGGAGGGGAGATGATTAATTTATATAGAGGGGACCCTCTTGCTGGGGAGGTGCTGTGAGTGGCATGTGACGTGGGGCTGGAGATCATAGAATCACCCAATCATAGAATGTCCTGAGTTGGAAGGGACCCACAAGGATCATCAAGTCCAGCTCCTGTCCCTGCACAGGACAAACCCAAATTTACACCATATCTCTGAGGGCGTTGTCCAAGTAATTCTTGAATAGCGTCAGGCTTGGTGCCATGACTGCCTCCCTGGGGAGCCTGTTCCAGTGCTCCACCACCCTCTGGGGGAAGAACCTTTTCCTAATACCCAACCTAAACCTCCCCTGGCACCCTTCCTGCCATTCCCTCGGGTCCTGTCATTGGTCACCAGAGAGAAGACATCAGTGCCTGACCCTCCTCCTCCCCTGGTGAGGAAGCTGCAGACCACGATGAGCTCTGCCCTCAGTCTCCTCTTCTCCAGGCTGAACAAACCAAGTGACTTCAGCTGCTCCTCATATGGTTTCTCCTCTAAACCCTTCACCAACTTCGTGGCCCTCCTCTGGACACTCTAGTAGCTTTATATCCTTAATGTACTGTGGCGCCCAAAACTGCACACAGTGCTCGAGGTGAGGCCTCACCAGCGCAGAGCAGAGCGGGACAATCCCCTCCCTTGACCGGCTGCAATGCAGCGCTTGATGCACCCCAGGATACAGTTGGCCCTCTTGTCTGTCAAAGGTGATGCTGGACAGGAATAAAGATGGGTCCTTGTGGAGAGTGGCCTGGCAAGGGGGCGAGGCTGCAGATTAGGAGGAAGGGGAGGTACAGGCAGATGTTGCCTCCCAAATCTCTCACTTCTACCCAGATAAAGTGGTTTGTGTCAGTGGTCTCCTGCATTGCTGTCTGCTCCCTTATCCATCTGGAGACTTGACTTCTTCCCCTGCCCTGGTCATATTCCAGCCTCATTTCTGGCACCACTTCCATCAGGTCCATGGCAGCTACCCCCATGGCACTGAGTGTGCAGCGTTTCCCCTCTCCCTCCCCAGTGTGAGCACTGCTGGGTCAGTGTGTGGCACAGACCATACTTGTAGTGCCTGCAGAAGGAGATCTTGAGAACAGCTGTTTGGAGCTGCAGAAGCTCAGTCAGCCTCATACCTCTGTCCTGTTTGGGAAAATGCTCCTTATGTCATTCACACATGACCTAGGAGCACCTGTCTCTATTCCTGCAGTACAGATTCCCCTTCTCCTGTTGCACTTCCCTTCCTCCTTTATCCTTGCCGGTAGTATTTTTTGTCTCTTGTCACTCAGTTATGCTTGACAGCTTCCCACTCCTCCCCATTTACTCAGGGTGGAAACCTGGCTGGGCTGGTGCAGACCAGTCCTCTCAGGACTTGCTTCAGGCTTTGAGCACTACTGTAGCTGAAAGGCAGCCGTAAGTCCACTGCTTTACATGGGGTTTATTTACTTTGAGTTCACCAAAAGAAGCTTAGGCAAGCACAAAAGTACAACACGTGGGACCCGGCCACCCAAAAGGCACAGCAGCATCTGTCTTCCTCCTGCCCTTCATCTTTTTTCTACAGTCAGCACCTTCATTGTGGGGCCAGCATGGCTATGTCAGCGTGGATGCTTTGCAGGTGTGCACTAGAAACTGTGGCCACTTGTCATGGTTTAGTCCCAGTCAACAACTAAGCACCACGCAGCCACTCGCTCACTCCCCACCACCCCCGTGGGATGGGGAGAGGACTGGGAGAGCAAAAGCAAGAAAACTTGTGGTTTGAGACAAGAACAGTTTACTAATTAAAATAAAATACTAATAGTAATAATGGTAATGATAATAACAATGATTATGATAATAATAATAGTAATGATAATATAATAAAAAGGAAAACAACAAGGGAGAGAAACGAAGCCCAAAAGAGAAAAAAAACAAACCCAAAACCCCACAAGTGGTGCAACTACTCACCACCCGCCAACTGACCCTGCCGGTTCCCGAGCCGCGATTGCTGCCTCCCCCGGCCAACTCCCCCAGTTAATATACTGGGCATGACATCATATGATATGGAATATCCCTTTGGCCAGTTTAAATCAGCTCTCTTGGCTGTGCCCCCTTCCCTCCCAGCTTCTTGTGCACCCGGCAGAGCATGGGAGGCTGGAAGAGTCCTTGACTAGTTCAGCACTACCTAGCAACAACTAAACCATCAGTGTGTTATCAGTGTTATTCTCATACTAAGTCCAAAACACAGCACTATACAAGGTACAGTGAAGACAATTAACTCTATCCCAGCCAAAACCATGACACCACTGCACACAAATTATTTGGCAAGCTGACTTAGAGAAATTTGTTGCAACACGGATGATCAAACAATGACAGCTTCCTGCTTTGGGAACATAAAAGGAATGCCACTACATTTGTTGTAGTGGATTAAGTTGTAAGGCATAAAAGCTTGTGTTGGCAAATAAAGACATAAAATTCAACCATTTAACTTAAAAACAGACAACAAAGAAACATTTGTATTTCCATAGCAACCTTACCACATAGAAAATCTTCATGTTTGGGCTTTTAAAGATGTCTTAAATTCACAATTATGGCAATACTTACCTGTACAACTAAGATTTGCTGAAGCAAAGTCGATCACTTGTCAGCATCTAGTCCTTTTAATATATACAAACTGATAAACTTATGAAAATCAGCTTTTCTTAAATATTTACTCAATTTTAAACTGCTCTGTTTGCTAATATTGTGATTGTTTATATACATATATATCCACAAGATGCCCAAAATATAATACAAACAATAAATATATGCATACATCTCTCAATATTAAGCATGAGGAATCAGATGCTGTTGCTATTCTGCTGAAAAATTTTATTTTTAAAAATCACTGTAGCAATAGGATGAAATATCCATGTCTAAAACTGATGGAAGAAATTCCTTCATGTGTAACCAAAATAAATCTCTATGAGGCCTGATCTTTTTAAAAAAATAATTTTATTCATTCTGTCAAGTAATATTAGTACATTTGCATAAGAGGCATGGGAGAACCGGAGGATTTTGAAATTAGTAGCAGATGACTTACCTTTGTGCTGATCAAACACTGATGAGGAACTGAAATCCATTGTGATCTATCTCATTATTTACAACCAGACCAGACAAATCCCATCTCCAAGCTTTTCAGGGAAGAATCCCATATATGACAGTAAACAATGCAACGATAGCTGTCGCCAATCTTCTTGTCAGAGAATTAAACTTGCTTTACGGCTGCAGATTGTTGTCAAGGCAAGGACATTATCACCAGCTCGATGGGACTGGTATATTCTGTTTGTTATGGACCCTCTTAAAATGACAACCCTGGAAGCTAACTGAACTGCTGAAAAATGTCTTAGCTTCAGTGAGTGAAACTGCCTACAAGCAGCTCTGAGAGATGCTGCAGCTCATCCAGCCTCAGCAGCCGAGCGCTGCCTGTAGACAAAAAAGCCTTGGAGGGTGAGTGGGACTTGGCTGGCAGACGGAGCATGTGCAGAGCTGCCAGTGCAGGTCCGGTGCAGACATCCTTGCTGTGCCAGCTGAGCGGCATGTGCAGCACTCATGGAGAGCCTGGTGGGCAGGCTGCCTGTACCACTGTGCTGCCAGCGTGTGAATGAACATGGCTTGTGAAATGATGTTTTTAGAGATTACTTATTTCCTGATTTAACTCTTGTATGGACAACAGAAATTAGCAAGCCGTTTCTACCCAATTACAGTTACTTAAAGTACAATGTTTAATGAAGGGATAATAACGGAGAACACGTTACCATGGGTGAAGTGGATAGTGATAGCTCCAACAGCATAGTGCTACATGTATAATAGTTCACAGAGGATGCCCCAAAGCCAGTGTCTGCCAAACCAACAGTAGACCCACGTCTTCATGCTATTTTTTTGACTGCGTCTCTGCCTCCCTAAGTTGGGAACCCAGACTCTGTACTGTAAGGTGAGGGGACCATGGTGAGATTTGCTTTTTGCTGGGTTGTTTCCATGGACGAAATAACAATAACTGAGCTGTTCTGGAATTTACCTGGAGCAATAGATCATCATCAGTGCCTAGGGGCTGGTGGATGGGAGGGATATAACAAGTTTACTTAGCACTGGTGTGCTGGAAGAGACACATCACTACTGCTGAATAAGGCAAACTAATATATGAAAATTAGGAAAAGAAACACACTTTTGACCCAAAAGTACAGACAGGACCTACACTAAAGCTATGCCTAAGTTTGGCCAGCCTAAGAAGCCCCTAGACTTATTCACTGTATTTATTCCATTTGGGTGTTTTGACTGATTCCCATGACTACAATGGATGCTAGAGACATAACGTACATGTGGACACTGTAGGATTTGTACATGGAGCTGATTCACATCCCAAGTATCTGCTTCTGAACCGAAATCCAAATTATGTGTTTGGAAAAAAAGATAATATTGTCCAGGAAGCAATACAGCCTCAACAGCTTGAAACAAAAGACCAGAGATGAAATTCTCTAAAACGTGGTGGTGTGATCTGCTCAAGGGTCCATAACTGTGGAGAGGCATGTGGTGGGACTGTGGAGCCAGAGACAGGCTCTGTTTCCTTTCTCTACTGCTGACTGGCTTGTGCTTTGGCTTGTCTCAGGCCTTTTTGTATATTGAGGAGGGATCCACCGTGTGGCAAGTGCTGCCTGTGCAATCTGGGAGCAGAGTACTCGTTATGCAGATGGTCAGCTCCTAACTGGCACCTCCTTGCCAGGAGGGTGACTCAGGGGGTGGCATGGCAGGTGACAGTCCAGTCTGTTCTGTTTAACAACCTGGCTCTGCTCAAAGAGCTGCCGAGGCTGCTGACTTCATGGAGGAGGCACTGGAGCTGGAGATGTGTCAGTGGTCAGGCATTTTGAACTGCAAATTATTACCCCTGCTGATCTTCAAAAGACCCCAGAAGTGACCTTTGCTTCCTGCATATGACAAAAGGCCATTTGTCCTCTGTGTACACAGGATTTCTGACCCTGGGCACAGCTGCAGTGCAGGTTACGCAGTTAGCTGGCCCCTCCACCATCCTCTACCTTATCCGATCAATTAAATAACTCTCAATTTTACCTGCCCATTTACTATTACTGGGTCTCTGTCCTTCGATTCTGCTCCTGAGATGGAGGCAATGGGCTTTGAAGATTACTGGTCTAGTCTCAATCTTGCAGTGCATTAGGCTAGGAATGAGGTGCGTTGCAGGTATGCAGCCAGGGAATTTGGGGGAGAAACACCTGGCAGATGATTTCTTGTGGGTCCCACGTGGGGCACTATATTCTCTATGGCACTGTGTACATTTGTCAGGGGCTTAGCTTGCCTTCAGCTATGGGAAAGCCAGGCACCTCCTCTGAGACAGGTGTCCACAGCCCACAGGGACAGAGCGTGTCTGAAAGCTGGCAACTCTTGCCCTTTACATCCATCAGAAGAGAAGCAAGGCTAATGCTTTAGCAAGACACCTTTCCCCATGTAGATGAGCACCAGGTGAATGCTGTTCTGTGTCTCAGCCATGGTAGACATATCACAGCTCAGAGGCTGCCAGAAACGTTTTGATTTAGGAGTTGGGCTTGAGCACTAACTTCTCTGTAAGTATTTTTTTATTGCTTCCTTAGAAGACTTGAAAGAAATGGCTCCAAATTCCTCAGGACTTCCTGTGCTCAGTGGCTGTGAAAGCAACCATGGCTAAGGACAGCAAAGCCACAAAAGAGGTAGAGCCTGGTCTAGGCAGCAGATAAAGATGATAGCTTTATTATTGTTAATTTACATTATTAAACAGAATCACCAAATCGTAGGGGTTGGAAGGGACCTCCAGAGATCATCTTGTCCAACCCCCCTGCGTGAGCAGGCACACCTAGAGCAGGGGGCACAGGACCGCGTCCAGGCGGGGTTTGAATGTCTCCAGGGAAGGAGACTCCACAGCCTCTCCGGGCAGCCTGTGCCACTGCTTTGTCACCCTCACAGGAAAGGAGTTTTTCCTCATATTTAAGTGGAACTTCCTGTGTTTGAACTTGTGCCCATTGCCCCTGGTCCTGTTGTTGGGCACCACTGAGAAAAGTCCAGTCCCATCCTCTTGACACACGCCCTTCAGATACTGATAAGCATTGATAAGATCCCCCCTCAGTCTTCTCTTCTCCAGGCTGAACAAACCCAGGCCTCTCAGCCTTTCCCCATACGAGCGATGCTCCAGTCCCTTGATCATCCTTGTGGGCGTTCCTGGCTTTTTATACTGTCAGTGGTAGCTGGGGCTTTTTGGAGGGTTTTTTTTTTTTTTTTTTAGAGGAATAATGCCCTGGTACAGAAAAATTATGAAAAGAGAGCAGCAGAAACACAGAGCTTTTTTTGCCTGTTTGTTTGCCCACATTTGCCTGTGCATCAGTGTTTGGCTGTATGTAGAGTAGTTAACTCCCCTGCTCCTTCTAAATGTTATTCATTAGGTGAATGCAAAAGTTGTGGTGAGACCACAGAGAATGGTTGAAACATATATTTAAATATTATGTAAATGGGGTGCAGAGTAGGACTGAAGACTGACAATACAGAGACTGAGCGATCATCTGTGCTTACAGCAGACAGCACCTGCTCTGCCACATTGCCATCATGAGCATAGTCTCATCTTACGTATCTGCTCTTCTGCTGCACCTGCAGAGGACACTGGCAAGTGGGCAAGGGTTCTGCATCTATTTTCGTCCTGACACAGTGCTTTGGTGGATGGTCTTCTGCCTTTGCAAAGCCCCTGGAGCAGCAGTGCCCCCATCTGTAAGGAGCACTGCCAGCAGCCAGCACCGCAGAGAGCAGCTCCAAGGCTGTAGTGTTTTCCTTGCTTTCTTCATGGGTGTATCACAAGCCTGAATGTTTACATACTCAGTATTTCTTGGTAAGCATGTAATCTAGTAAATGGAAGTCGAAATGAACAAAGGGGTACCATCAACTTTCTCATTCTGTTCCTAATGAAATCCAGTAGTAATAATTTGATTATAAAGTATTTCAAGCACCATGCTATATATAAACTAACTCCTGATTGGATTTGGAGCCCCATCCTCAATGTTGGGAGTGTTAGCACCAAGCTCAGATGTGTGTGGAGAAGTCAGACCCCTAGCCAGGCAGAAGGATTCAGCTGTGATCTCTGGTGGGGACTGATCCAGGGTCCACCTAAATAAGCAAATCTCTGTTAAAATGCCAGCAGATAAACAGTGACTAGAGAAAGGAGACTAAAGTTACAGCCACATCCTATAGGTTCCCCCATGAAATGTAAGACAGAGTGAGGATCTGTTCTGCTCTGCTCCCTGCTTTATAAGGCCAAATACATCCTCTGCTAAGTCAATATGACTTTTTGCCTTTGATTTCAATGGGATCAGGGCATCTCCCATGGTACGATTTATTGGGATATCACTAGCATCCAGTGAGACAAATTTGGTAACAAGCCAATCATGCCTTGAGTCTAGAGTAGAGCTGTTAAATAGTAAGTGGTTTTATGGGTATTATTTTCCCAAATGATAATCTATTTGTAATTAACTAAACCAAATTTAAGATTTTTCTCAGACTGATGTGCCCACTTCAGAAGGAGTGGGGAGTCTCCCACTGAGTTTATTACCCTTGCTATGCTGTAGCTTTGTCTCATTACCCTCCAAAGACATCCTCATGCTATTTTCAGGTCTAAAACTGCATTCAGTACCTCTGTCGTGGTGTAAGGCTGGTTTGAGGAGCCTGGTGGAGTGGGCAAGCCAAATGTACACGTGGAGGAGCAGATGGGGTGAATGTGGAGACCTGCTGAGTCAGGAGAGTCAAGGTACAGGTGTGTCTGGTGTATAAGTCTGGTGACAGTCAAGGTGGAGGTGTCTGGGTGTAGCAGGAGTGCGTGGGTACACACCTCTGTCTGCGACACAAGGGAGCTGGAGCTGGGACATGTCAAATTCGTGGTATTACATTGATAAAGGGAAATTTATGTGCAAAACCTCGCTTTTTAATTTTTTTATTCTCTTATTGTTTATTCTACAAGATAATGTAAGGAAAAAAAAAAAGTGCCTGTTCCAGGTCAGATCAAAAGTTCACATAGCCTGGTAAACACAGTGTCTAAATAGCACTCACCAGCAGCTGTCTGGTGAACTGCGCAAGAAGTGTGTAGTGATATTCCCTCTGAGCACTCCCCTTGTCTGCAGCCTTTTTCAGATCGTGGCCTGCAGAGCCAAGTCTCTAAGGCAGTCCTGTGATTCTGCAGAGTTCCAGTAGATGGTGGAGTGGGATCAGTATTTGGCTCTTTGAACCAGCAGAAGCAGCTGTAAGTAGAGATACTTGCATTGTTTTTCTATTAAATCCTTTTAGGCAGAGGAAAAAAGTTCATTTGTGGGAAACTGGTAATCTCTGACATTATGCAGTGCATTAAGAATGCCTGAAAATTAATGAAGTCCCTCTCCAGATATTGAAAAACAGTACAGAGCATGACTAATCATCTATGAATGGTCATAGAGATGGTTGTGAGGTCATGAGAACCTTGCTGTAAACCTTTGTGATAGCAAGTTTGCATTGATAAAATACAGGAAAAGCTTAACGTGTTTTCACCTCTTTGACTCCAAAATGGTCTATCTTAAACAGTCATTTAAAAGTAGATAGCAAATTACAGGTGGGCTGAAAACAGTATTGAGAAGAGTGGATCAAAAAGACAAAACAGACTGACTGGCTTATCTATGTATAGTTAAAAGGCGAAGGGAAAAAGTCACCCCTTGCAGCACTGAATCAGGAGGCGGCTGCATCTTCCACCGCAGATGGGGAATCCCAGTCTCGTTGTGCCACTGACTTGCTGGGACAGCTAGGACAACTCATCTTTATACTGGATTCAGAGTTATAATAGCCAATGGATGTGTGAATGTCTTTTCAAGGTTATTTGCACCATTCTGCTTTTGTGTGTTTGCTGTACCAGTTTTCCTATGAGACACACAGAACTGGGCTACTAAGGGAGGGTCAGCCGCTCTGGGAGCACTATCTGCCATAGCAGTGGTTGTGACCAGACTCTGCAATGGGACATGTGGATGACACTGGTGGTATAACAAATCCAAACAGGCACAATCAAACAGAAAACAGGAAATTAGCGTGAGAATTCAGCTCTTAGAGGAACTGCATAAGAAACTAGTTCATCCCCTGCTTCTGAGCACTTTTGCATTATACGAAAGGCAAATATAGAGCATCGAGTCCAATTAGCTTTGGTTGTAGAAATAACAGGAATCTATTTATTGCATCATAGGGTTATTATTTCACACAAATCTCCTCTGTTCATCTTTAATGCTTACAATATACTGATACCAGCCAGCTATGCTTCATATTTTTTTCTGCAGCAAGCCATGGAAGCACACGCTTTCTTTCTAGTGCTGTTTCTTTGAATCTCTTTCTCTGCTCCTTAATGCTGAAATCAGACGACAATAACAAGATTAAATCCCACACTGTATCTTAATGTTTTCTTTCTAAAGACTTAAGTTTCATATAATAGTGGGTGTTTCTATGCCAGAGTAAGTGCATGTCTTTTGGATGCTGGCCCCTCCTGTCTGACCTGTGAAAACACAGAAATTGCTTACAGCCCTTTCCCTGACATCTCACCACCTGGCTGGGGAAGTAGCATGCTTCAGGGAAGCTGGCTGGCATAGTGAGGAAGTTGTCAAGGCATAGCTACAGTCAGTGACAAATCAGATTTATACATAAGAAAAGTAAAGTGGTTGCTGGAAAAAATAGTAACTTGAACAAAAGTGTTTTGTTGGGATCACATTGCAATGGGCAGATGTCATTACAAAGTTGAGCATCAGAATTTACACAGTGCCTGGAGAATAACTTTTTGCTTCCTCCATTCATGCCTTTTTATTGTGTTATGCAATTTTTCTATTTGCAGCTATAATCTGGAACCAGTTTACCTTTTCAGCTGCTGATCATTTTTTCTACTGTACATTAATTACAGCATCTGCAAGAAAAAGTAAGTACGATGCAACAACACATGCCAGATTGTTCCTTGTGCAGCTTTAGCGATGACCAGGGTAGTCCAGATGTAAACAGGTAAGGAACAAGTAAATAATACGGCTGCATAATATTGCATCAAAAGCAGCTCCTCTGGCTCTTTTCAGTGTGATTACAGTAGGGTGTGTAATATGGAGTGAATGAGCTGATGACTTCTGTCTTTTTTGTGTTTGGGGTAATTAAAGGTGTGCATCCATTAAAGTCTTTGATTAGCAATATTTTATATTTCATTGCCAAGGTATGTGAAAGCTCTAGAAAAAAAGAAAAAAAAGGTGTCTGTAACATGCAAATTGTGGCACAGAGGGTTTAGTCCTGCATCCCTTGCATACCTGGGACTCCTTTTGATATCTCTTCCTAGATTATGAGCTTTACTTCAGGTTTGCAAGGTGACAAGTGCATTAGTAGTAATAGAGCATACAGGTTGGTACTTTGGTATTATTATACTTACACAGAAGTGGCAATTTAACTGTGTGCCAATGAAACTCAAACAAAAATGCAAACACTTAATGGGTAACTTAATAAACCTAGTGCACTCACTGTCAGAATTTGAAATTAAGCAACTGAGTAGGCCACAGCACCAGAGGTAGGCTCAAAAGAAAGCCAAGCACACTGGGCAAAACAATGTTACCCTTTTGAAGACTTACACCATTACAGGTGCTGAAGGTGCATCAAATCTGCAACTCAGCAGGACTCCGGATTGCAGCAGCATTTATTATTGCTTTGATGTAGCCGGATAGTTCCCAGATTTAGAGGACCTATTTATGGATGCCCCCTCCACCTATACAATATCTACTGTAGTTATTTTGAAATTATGGTGGTGCTGGGAGGGCCAAGCAAGCATTGTGATCCCATAATGTCAAGCAGGGCTGAAACCCAACCTGAAACTCTTTTGAGGTCCCAATATTTTCCAGTCTACCTAGACAAGCATAAAAAGGTTAGGAAAAGTCAGCAAGGTGAAGTACATTGTAGAGGTCACTTGGAAGGCCAGAGCAGGGTCACACACCCAGCTAGCAGTCCTGGGACTAGCAAAGGGCTTCCAAATGGCCATGGCAGGCTACTGCTGGGTCACTTGATAATCTGGTTGTGGCATGGCAGCAAGGGTGACCTTACTGGTTAAATACTAAATTTGGAGATTGCTGTGTTCTGTTGCAGTCTGCTTTCACAGGATCTGCTGTTCCAGTTTACTGGAAATATTAATATTGTAATAATATTCATCAGTTATTCATAGAAAGCAAAAGATTTGTACACAGAACTTTGAGTGGATGTTTTCAGGAGGGCTGTTGTAAAATTTGCTCATTTCATACTTTGATGTCTAGTCAGTGTGCAACAGAAATGTAGAAAACATATTTTGCTGCTGACAAGTAGCTTTTGTATGAAGTAATTTTTGAACTTCAGATGACTGTTTCTGAGATTGTAAAACCATCCAAGTGGGTGAAAGTGTGGCCTTAAACTATGTGGATACTTTAAGTGGCAAGAGAAACTGGAAGCTCTTTGGGACCACTTGAAAACGCTGTGCATGTTTATTCTGCATATGATGGACAGGCACGAAGTCACCCAATTTATGTTCTGACACAAAGACAAGCCTAATTTGTTAGCTCAAGCCCAGCATCGTACTAATGCAGTCACACATTTTTCAACTTGGAGTGCCTGTCCACTATATCCCACATATACACATGGGAAAAACAAGCACAGGGAGGAACTTTTCCTCTACAAATGTAACTGAAATCTCCACATATGTTGGTGAGAAGTAATTCCTGGATTATACACATAGATGTGCAGGAATAGGAACATGAGAGAAGATGAGAGGAGATGCCAAGGGTACCTCCAGCAATGGCAGCTCAACGGGTCACAGCACCTGGCATGGGGTGCAGCACAGCACTGTGCATTGTGCTGGGTTTTCCATGGCACAGTAGGTGACAGATGAAGCCCCATGGCTTTCTCCCTGCCCTGCAGAGCCTGTGCTAGGAGTGCCTCCCCAAAGGTTAAACAAGCACAGACCTTCCTGGTAACATTGTCCTGCTTCAGATTTTTTTTAGAGGGAAATGTTTTTCAGTCTGGTTAGGCAGGCTTAAAGTAAAAAAAAAAAAATCCTGGAAAAGAGTGAAAACAGATATTAGCTAAGCAAAAGGTGAACGTGCAAAGCTTCTTTGGAGATGTAGCAAGTAGGGAAATGTCTTTGCTTTGTCTCAGCTGGCTGAGAAATCCTTCACAGCAAAAACTGTCAGCGATGGCAGAGAAAGCCATGTTTGCAGGCCCAGCCTGGCCTGGGCGAGCTGGTGGCTGCAGGCGCACTGGCAGCCGGCTGGTGTCAGGGACGGCCTGTGCCTGTGGGCAGCAGCGTGGCCCTGCAGCCTTCCCGAGGAGAGTGCGGCCCCCTCACTTAAAGTAGGCTCCCATCAAGCTCCCAGCAAGCTCCCAGCAAGCTCCCCGCAAGCTCCCAGCAAGCTCCCGCGCCTCTGGGCTTGCCCCAGTTCTGAGTTCCGCCTGTGGCTGTACTGAAATGTGATTTTTGTATGAAGGGGCTATTGAACCACACATGTTTGTGTGCCTGTGCAAGCTCTTTACCTAGCTGAGTTGTCTGCAGCATGTTTAGGACAGCAGGGGAATATACAGAGGAAAGTGAGTGTAGCCCATGCTCCCATTAATTCTGTTTGTCCTGACTATCAGACTGCGCGCCTCTTGTTTTAGATGCTTGCTCACTCCTGATCACCTGCTGTGCTCACCGCTGGCTGGTGTGTGGAATATGGGGACAAGAGCTGTTCCCCAGCCTGCCCACAGGCTCCATACCACGCACTGCCCTCGCTGCCCTGGAGCACCTGCTGTGTGCAGCCTGGTCTCACCCAGCCAGCTGTGGGGCAGTGCTGCAGTATCCAGCAGCAGAAAGCAACAGCTAGAGGGAAGTGTACAAAGGCAGTGACTGCTGTTTTCTCACTAACTTAGGCACTAAAAATAAACAACCTACACACCCCTCCCTTCATCCATTGTGGAAACATCCCAGGGCAGCTTGAATAACCTTGAAAAAACCATACGAGATTCCAAAAATGGTTTTGTGATTTGCTGTGTGACTGACTAAAAGCAGAAGCGTTTTAATGTTCTTTGGGCATGTTTCTGGTCTTGAATTATTTTGAAATTATAACACTTTCCTATGTTGTATAACTTCTTCTTTCCTAACTGGGGTCACTTTGGCAGTCTGTAATTCCTAAGCTATTTGTTATAACACTATCAGTAGTGGATAGGGCTGCATAGAAGTAAATATGACAAGTACCTTCATTTTTTAGAAAAGTGAGTCTTTTGTCTAAAATATTTGTCCAAAATATTTTTAAGTGTGTGAAAAAGCATGCTTGATTTGTTTGTGTTAACATTCAAGTTGGCTTAATAGTAAAGAAAATCCTTTGCAAATATTTTTTTCTGTTTCAGAATTGGTTTGCTGTGACTTGTGAGGTTGGTTATAATCCACAACTGTCTTGACAGCTGAATGAATATGAAATTGTCATGCCTGCAAATCATTAAAACGTCATAAGTGTCTATGGATGAATAAGAAATTTTAGCTGGTCTTCATTATTCTGCTACTCTAAAATATCAGTCATTATCTACTTTTCTGAGTTTTCTTATGCTTTTTTTCCCAAAAGTGATAAATACACAAAAAATCTTTTAGGACAACTCTGACCATGCAGGGATTTAAATTTATGCAAGCAAAGCTGGAGCTTTACAATTTACAGGAAGCTTTTTAGCAAGTAAATTTTTTTATATATAATGCCCTTAGATGACCACTCAAACAAGACAAACAACAAATAGTTTACAGTAATTTTCCTACTAAGACTTGCAAAATCATACACACACACACGCAAACACACAGTAGGGCCTTTACCAATCTAAGACAGATTATAGAAGTTCACCAAGAAAGATATTGCAGTGGGCTCAGACACAGAAAAAAAAAAGAGATCCGTATGAGAAAAAAGTGCCAGATAACAGATAACCTTTTACTGAACTTGCTTAATCCAGGAGGAGATTTGCTGGTGGATAGTGGGGAGGGGGCAGGAGACTGTCCCTGTTCCTCCTATGTGGCACATGCTTCACATCACATGCAAGGGGAGCAGCTGTGCAGCCTCTCCAATCCACCCCATGGCTGTAGTGATCTCTGTCTAATCCATGGCAGATTTATAACTCACCCCATGTGGGGCCGTGTGAAATCACTCCATCAAAACTCTACAGCCAGGAACAATTTTCTAAAATTAAGACCAAGAACATAGACATGCATCCTTGGGCCGATTAATAAAACTTCTGAGAGTCTGTGTACCTGTCTGGAAGGATGCTTTGTCAGAGCAGGGTCTTCATGAGGTCTGATCCATACTACATGATGACAAAGGCACTGGGGGCCTTTATCTTCAAAGATACTACAGGACCTACAATATTTCTGAGACCAGTAGGCCATCTGCTCTAGTATCTTCTGCAGCAACAGTGAGTAGCAGGTCCTTACAAGTGTAGGGACTGAGCAGATATAGAAAAAAACCCCTTTCTCTGGTATGCCCTTCTAGTTTCCAGCAATCAGTGCTTTAGAGACTGCCTGTGCTGGAATTGTGTCCAGATCATCACAGATAACTGTAGTCAGTGGGTCTGTTGCTCATCAGTCTGTCTGTTGTGTTATTAGACTTGCATAAGCTTTTGGCTTCTACATCGTCATAAATTACATGGTTAAATTTATTGTGCCCAGTAATCTTGTACTTCCAGAAACAGTGATTGTTTTTCTGTCCAGTATTCCTTATTTTATAGATCTCTATCAGTGGTGCTCAGGGACCTACATTCCTCTGAGGTTGTGGGTCTGGCTCCTTTTACATAGGTGTTGCTTAAGCCAGCAGCTAGTGCAGATGTTTTGAGTTTGGTGGATGTCTGCAACAGTGAAGAACAGCAAAATGGTGATTTCTTCCAGTAGAAACAAATGCATTTTCTCTCTCAGGTTTTTACAGCTAAGAACCATGAAATGAGAAAAACTGAAGGAAATTATGAAAAGACCTTCCTGAAATAAATACTGTGTAGCAGAGGGAATGGGATACAGATATTTCTACCAGCATTTTCTCAGGACCACATTGTCAATGTATAGCTGAGCCAGAGCAGGTACAGCAGCCACTTAAACTTAAGCAATTTATCTTAGGAGGGTCTGCTGCTGAATCAATGAAGTTCTGGCAGTGGTGAATTTAGGCCAGTAATTACTAAAACAAATGAAAAATAGCAGCCAGAGATTATAGTACAAAATACCTGCCATTAGTATCTGTCATGATGCCATAAAGGCTTCTGAAGTATCTTAGAGCAGGTTTGCTTTTCTTCTGGTGGGAGGGTACTCAAGAGAGGAGAGAAGATAAAGTTCTTTCTTAGACTGTAAAGAGGCTAGAAAGCTTAGCATACTTAAAATTGCTTAACAAACTCTGGCAAACTCTAGATTACAGTAAGGCCATTTCTGTGCAATCTGCTGCCATGTTTTGCTTTGAGCAGTGAAGACAGTATTTCACAGAGCTGTTAGCAGAAGTGGAGCAAATATACCCCCAGAAGTCACCGGGCCATGCACTCTATAGTATGAAGTGTACGTTCACAATGAGCCAAACTGGCAAGAGGTGAATGGGATAGGGTATATCAGGTTTTTTTCATGGAAGACAGAACTCCTCAAGCTTTGATTCTTCTAGTTGCACAAAAGATGCAACTAATGTGGTATTCCAGTAAATATTTCTCTCCCTTGGGTGTCAAGCATCTCATAAACACAGTGTATATAAAAACAGTGTGTATAAACATATGTATACAGCCCCTCACCATGCATATTTGCACACACACAATTAGTGGGCCAATCTAATATATATGAACAACTGATGTCTCTCTAATATATAATATGCTTATTTAAAATGCTACTGAGGGTGTATAAGATGGTGCAGTTGCATAAAAACTATTGTGAAGTCTCCTGTTTCCTTTTAGGTAGTGCTATTTGTGAAAAGAATTCAGAACTAGAAGGAGTATTTAATTATTTGAGGATAATTAAAAATGCAGGTTTTATTTGGATCCATGTTTTTACTCATCCTATTAAATGTTGGTTGCCTCGACATTTTAATCAGGATTATGGTGTCTAATGAGATTAGTTAGATAACACTTCTTGTTAATTAGGGTGGCCTGTCCACTAGACCTTTTCTGAAGGGCATGTGGGTGCATGAAGCCGAATGCTTTGCAGGACAAGTGACTGTGTGACACCAAGTTCAGGCGTAGGATGCTGTGGGGTATATGAGAGTGCAAACATGAGTGTTAACATGGAAGTGTTTTTTAAACCAGTTGGTTAAAAAGGCACTAATAGAAAAAAAAACAGATCAGACATACTTTTATAGGAGTAATCACATCTATTAAACTGCTATTCAAACGATATTCAAATGTATGTATTGAATCTGAAGAGATGTGTACAGAGTGCAGTAAAAAAACCCCAAACAGAATATTACAATGAGAAAGCTCATTTTAAAGAAACTATTAGAAAATAGCTAACTAATTTCTTGCTCTGAATAGTTTTGATCTGGAGATGCTCGCATTCTGCTGGGTACCAAAATTGTTTGAGAGACTTTCAAATGGATGCACTTGAGACCCACTTACACTTTCTGTCTGCTTAAGTCCAGAATTTTTTGCACTTTGCACTTCCCAAGAACACAGGACACAAAGAGATCCTCATTCTTTGCTTAGAAGGAAGGACAACAATTCAGAATTTTGGGATGAAACACAGCATAGTAAAATGCAGGCTGAATATCTGGATAGATGACATGGTAGTAAGATAAATCAGACTGTAAAAGTCTGATGAAAGCCTGAGAGTCATTTAAACTAGAAAGAACAAAGCTGCCTGACATATACTGTAGAGAACAACCCTATGCTCATGGGGAGAGACAAGATGATATCATAGGTCTTTTCCAACATTTATTTTCTAATGTCTATAATCTGTGATAAAGCATACTTTTGCGGAGACGGGCCAATATTTTTAAGCCTAGGCACTGACATTTGGATCTAGTTTAAAGAAGTATACGTAATCAGTCACAGGGAACTTTTCCAAAGCTCTAAGACATGATGCAAGAGGAGCTGAGAAGTTACTATGTTGAATTGACGGACCATGCTTAAAAAAGCAGGGGCTGCCTAGGAGTCTACATCTGTATAGAAGTTAGTGCTCCATTTGCAGTTGGCTCCTATGTATTACCATAAAAAAGTCATAACGATTAGAAATAACGGGATATTGGCTTTGTGGTACTGATAACTGAATCCAAGGCCTCCAAACAAACCTGCATGTAGGTCTTGCAAAGCGTGGTGTAGTTTCAGAATGTATGGGAAAAAGATTTCGTAGAACTGGAGTTTTATCCTTTCCACAGTTACAAGACAGCACCTTTTTCTAGTGTCAAAAAAATTAACAGCAAGATCTTACAGTGAAAGATATGGCCTCTGGCTACCCCATGATCACTGTAATTGTACTGTTAGCTGCTGGCCTGGATGTAATAGCCCTGTAGCTTTTGTGCTCATAATATTACAGCAATATTTCTCCTTTAGCATTACAAACATGGCAATTACAAATACCAAAGGTAATATGTATTGCAGGAAACTATACACAACATTTGCTTACACTTTTTACATTGATGCTTTTCTTTTTTAAAACTAAACCTAGTATGTATGAAGAGAATATAATTAAAGAAAAGTACATTTATCACCTAAAACTAATTGATTCTGTAAAATCTATTGAGGGAGGACAAAGAAGAACTGATGATTAAACATAACCTAAGCCAGTCAAAAAAATGAAAACTTCCAGGCTGTGTAATTATAGTGGAAGGAGATGACACAGTGACAGGATGGAGCCTTCCAGAGCATTCAGCCCATATTCAGCCAGCCAGGTAAGCCTGAAGCCCACCCAAGTCATTGTCTACTGCTTCCTATTTGTTGGCATCAGCTCTTCAGAACTATCTGCCCAACATGAAATAGAAAGCTAGGAAACTTAGATGCAATTTTGGCCATTTGAATTTGGAGTTCTCTTTTCCACTGATATCAGTATGAGTTGCACATGTATTTAAGAGGCAGTTATACAATATGTTTTTTAAAGTCTCACTCATGGTACATAGGTAATGCATATCTTACTTTCTGAAATATCAGCTCTGGACCTCTGAGGAAACAGTATGAATGACCAGCAGTATTGCCAGACATTCCTGGGGGTCATGACACTTATCCTCTGTTCTCAATAAATCCTCTGCTGTATGACTCAATGTCATGAGTCACAAGTTACTTTCTGAAACAGGCTAACCATTCTCATCTTTATCTGGGTATTTAATTTGGGGTCATAATACTTTATTTTCAACTTTATGAGCTACAACTGCAAAGTGGTTGGTTAGCATTTCACTGTCTGCACACATTTATTTACCTAATAAAACCCACACAACTGCACTGCTAAAAATAACTCAGACAGAAAACAGTGAGCCTCATCACCTCCCAGTTTTTTAAAGTCTGATTTTACATCTTCAGTATATTTTAGTCTGAACATGTGAGATGTCATAAAAATTATTTATTGATTTGTTCTTACTTTTCTAGTAAAAGAGTAGCTCAATCAAATACATTAATGTATTAATGGGATTTACAGGTGTTCTTCCTAGTCGATCTGTCACAGCACAGCCAGCCACAAAATGTGTGCATTTCAATTGATCATTGCTCAAGAAACATTTGGCAGTTGCCATATTTTAGACTGGAGAATCCCTAAATTCCCTCAGAAGTTGCA
>VZTV01016038.1:0-33091 GCA_013400875.1 Anhinga rufa | reverse complement strand
GGGGGGGGCCGTGAATAACTCAGTTCATAGGGAGAGAAAATGGAAAGTAAAAGGGAGAGTCAAAACAGCAGGTTAAATATGGCAAAATCTAATTTTGTGAAGGTGGATGCTTGCTTAAAGTGCATGTGTGTGTACACAAAAAAATATATTTTTATATGAATGCTTCAGTTTTAAATTAAAGGCATACCATTTTAAATTACAAACCTGTAAATAACAAATATGAGTCAATGGCTCAACTGCAACTTGCTAATCTTGCTGTGCCTGTGTATTTCACAGGGTCTAGAGAGGAGACATCTGAGACATACACACATTACGCTTAGTGTACACATGCCCTAGTGAAGTAAATTGGTATCTTTGTTATCTTGCTTCACACTCTGGGGAGTAAAGGGAAAAAGCATGTGTTTCAAAGTGTGTGAGCAACAGAAGGGATGCACGTGTCATTCCACAAAGGTAAAAGTTTGTCTTTCAAATATGTGCTAGGCTAAGATACAAGAGAGCTGGCTTTGGTTCTTGGCTATGACCCAAGTCTTACTATGTCACTGTGACCAGAGAGTGGTATTTAAGTTCTCTGCCTGTAACAGAAAGGGATTTCCACACACCCTGCATCCACGTTGCCTGTTTGTTGTGTGTTTGAAGCATAGTAACAAACAAGACAATGTCCTATCTAGCCAAGTCAGATCTCAGCTCCTGTGTGCTGAAAAGGCCTTGGGGACACTTTGCTGGAAACTAAGTTTGGCTTATCTTTCCTCAGCCTCCCATGACAATTCTGTGATGCCCCCACCACAAGGGGCTCCTCAGGGGCCTTTTATTTTGGTTTATTCAGTGACAAGCCCTCAGCTTTCTATTTTCTCAATCATGGTCTTCCCACTCTGACAGTTAATGAAATTTAACCATCTTTTTTCTTCCTCCCTAGGCTTGGACCAATTTTGCAGGTTTGGCAGCCACTGTTCCAGTGACACCTTCCAATCCCGGCAGGATGCATCAGAAGTGAAGGAATGAGGGCATGAAGAGAGCAGGGGTGTCCTCCTTCTGCAGCAGCCATGTTACACCAAGCCTGGCAGCTCTATGGCAGGTGGTGCCGTTGGTCCAGTCCTTTTATCCATCTCCTCACACTGACTGTGGTGACATTTGGTGTGCTCGCACCTTTGATTTGCCACCGGCTCCTCCATTCTTACTTCTACTTGCGGTGCTGGCACCTGAACCCCATGAGCCAGGAGTTCCTGGAGCAGAACCAGCAGGAGGGCCAGGCTGCCCTCCATTACTTTGAGAAGCTGCAGACACCAAACACCTCCGAGGCCTCTGGCAGTGATGCCTTCCAGCCCTTGCTGCTGGTCACCATTATCACTGTGCAGAGGCGGAATGATTTCCACTATGTCTTGCAAGTGGCCTCCCACTTCCACCGCCTCCTCCAGAAATGTGGTGCTCGTTGCCAGAGCCACCGCATCCTTCTCTGTAATGTGGAGTCAGACCCCAGTAGCCATCAGGATGTCAGGTTGCTGAGCAGCTTCTTTCCTATGGTCAGTCGTGACAAAACTGGGGAGATCCCTGACCCTGGAGTGAACCAGTTTGAGAAGGAGAAGCAGGACTACATCTTCTGCCTTGAACAGTCGCTGTTGGTGTACAACCCAGAATACGTCCTCATAGTGGAAGATGATGCTGTGCCAGAGGAGGAGATATTCGTTGTCTTGCAGCACCTCTTGTGGGCCCGGTTCTCCAAACCACACCTCAGAGACGCACTCTACTTCAAGCTTTACCATCCTGAGAGGCTTCAGCACTACTTCAACCCCGAACCCATGAGAATCCTCGAGTGGCTAGGTCTGGGCATGTTTCTGGGGCCCGTGCTGAACTGTGTGTACTCCTGGGCAACTGGGCGCCGAGGCCTCAGTTGGCCCATTGTCTTGTTCTTTGCTTTGTACAGTATGGCTTTGTCAGAGCTGGTGGGACGGCATTACATGCTGGAGCTGCGCCGGCTGGCCCCCGCACTATATAATATTGTGCCAGTCACTGAGTGCTGCACGCCTGCCATGCTCTTCTCTGCTCCCTCTGCCCGACGTGCCTTAAGTTACCTGAAGGAGCTGCACTGCCGCCAGGGTTTTGCTAAGGATATTGCCCTCTACTCGCTGCTGCGTGCTAAGGGGGAGAATGCCTATGTGGTAGAACCCAACTTGGTCCGGCATGTGGGAATGTATTCCAGCCTTCGGCTAAACGACAACCCAAAACTGCTGTGATCTGTTCATGCCTTTCCAGACACAAAGCCCAGAGAACTTGCCACAGGACAGAGAGACAGTGTGCAAACTCCTATGTTGTGCTGCTTACACTGGGCATCCTGTGCCTCCAGGTGGACAAAGAATAACTCTCTTTAAAAAAAAAAATTTCTTAAAAAATAAACTTATGTATATGCATACCCTACTTAATATATACTTGGAACTAATCACCATGCGCCATGTGGGAAAGGAGTGGAGGAGTCCAGCTGAGGGTGTCGATTGTCTACTTTTTCCCTTAATAGGGAAAAGTTCTCACACCAATATAAACAGCTATACTGCCTATTCTCCTTTGCATTGGTTACAGAAATCTGCACCTTAGGGCAACAGGAATGTTGGACAAGTGAATGTTTCAAATTTAAGCTAGTGAGGAGGAAAACCCCATATTTTCCCATCCTTATTAAGGTCTGATCTCTGACCTCGTCTGTTTCAAAGCTGTGGTTTTGAGTAGACCTTTCAAAAGCATCAGTGGTTTATGTGAACTTCCCCACAAATTTCACCTAGATTCTTCAAATTTTATGAAACCTTTCTTTATTACTGTCTTCCCCCTACAGATCCTATCTGCACCTCCACTGTTCCCATTCCTTTTTTCTTGGAACAGAGGCTCTTAAAAACAAAGCCTCCGCTGCTTCATTAATGGTCACCTCTGAAGGCACAAATAGGAAAACAGAGTAACAGCCATTGTTGTCACTCAGCCAGGTCACAAATGCATGTTTTCATTGATAAATTACAGCCATTATAAGCAACATAGGATGACTACTCTGTTGGTTGGCATCATCACTAGTAGTAGTCGATCCAGGTCATTAAAAGAGGCCTTATCAGTTGCTGATTGGACTTAATCATTCCACATTAATTTACCTTGACTTCCTATCAGCACAAAGGCAAGGAGGGATTAGATCAGGTGCCACTATTGTGCAGGATCCTTGTTTCATTTTAGAGCTGTAATTCACAGCTCAGCCTAAGTCATTCATTTGCTGCTGCTGGCAGCAAGCAGAACAGCCATGGGAAACAAAGGTAGCTGTTCATAAAGACAAGCAACAATAGCAGAACACATCAAGGGGCCACTCTGATACTGACCTGTTAACTTAATTTGCTCTGGTTGTTAGGCATTTGGGATAGTACTTTGTACCACAGCTGTGGGCACAGTTAAATATAAAACCATGAGGATGACCGAGATCTCATACATTATCAAAACTGGCACCAAAATGTTTATGTCTAATGAAAAGCCCACCTTGACTTTAGTGGGCTTTGAATCAAATTCACTTATATGAGGAGTTTGGTAGAACTGTTTTTGAAACCATATTCCTAGCTTTGGAATGAACCAAGTACAATATTTTTGTCGAGTTTTGGTCAGTGGGGGTTGTATGGTTTTTTGGTTTTGGTGAAGGAAGAGTGCTACTTTGAATTTTCTTGCCCCCAGTCTCTCCCAGGTGATTTATGCCTTAAGCTCTTAACAAGTCTGTTTGTAGAAAGACATAAAACTCTTGAGAGATGAAACCAAAGAAAGTTGCACATCTCTAGCTGTCAGCACACGTTGGGTATCAAATACACAACAGAAATGCATAATGCAAGTTAGCTGAGAAAAACACACAGAGCGGTGCTTTGCTCTCTTAGTAATCAGCTGGGATACTTCTGTAACACCGTTGGAAATCAGATGTGAGTAAAAACTGCTTGTGGACTCCATGTCATTCCAACAGTACAGCACAGCAGCTCTCCTGTCAGAGGACACAGGAAAAATTGCACCAGCAGAACCACGATTTATTCCCAGCTGCTGAAAATCCCAAAGATACTGGAGTGGTCACACAGTGGCAGGTGGGCACTCAGGCTTTACTATGATGTGGTTAAGATGGCAGGATTTGAGTGTCATTGTATATTTATTCCACTAAGTGCCTGCATCTGTGAGGAAATACAACTTGTTTGTTTATGCATCTTTGGCTGTGAGTGTTTCAGTGCAGTGTGCTTTTTCCTCACTCTTTTTCTATCTTTGTGCTGTACAAATACAGGACAGTGTCCTGTCCTTTTCATGAGGGTCTGTTCATACTCATTCTTGCAAAGAAAAACTCACAGCAAGGTACAATAAATGGGACAGGGAAAGGAAAAAGGAGGAAGGAAAAGAAAGAAACCTTAGAAAATAAACCAACTAACTATGCAGTTAATAAATGTTTTGATGTGGGAAATGATTTATCCATTTGCCTCAAAAGTTATTTTCCTTGTTTGCCCAGTAGTATTTCTTTTGTTGTCCCAGAAGTCCAGTGGAGGTCAATAATTTCAGTGAGCTTCATAGCTGAAAATTAAGAACATGAATTTGAGGCATCCCTTCTAAACTAGAGTACAATTTTGAGGGCATAAGAGATGAGAGAAGTTGACTGGGAGAACAAACAACATGCAGTGGCCCTACAACTTGAACCTGCCAGTGAGAGAGTTTCAGATAAACCCATTGAGAATGAACTCATTTGTGCAAGGAGCAGGTTAATAAATTCTTCAGGTCCTTCTGGAATAATTTCCTTAAGTGCCCAATTCATCTTTACAACAGAGGTGCTTCTTTTACTGATTGCTTTTACTGGGTGCTATTTTGAGTTATGCAGGTACTTGCTCAGTGCTCACCATGCCAATGTGGCATCTCAGGCAAACGTTCCTTCTTCTGCTACCTCCGAGCTTTCACAAGTAGATTGATTTTTGTTTCTGTTTCCTGTGCCGCATGTTTTATTAGAAATGACAAGTCAGAGAAGTGCACTTTTCCCTTGGAACAGAAAATGGGAGGTTACTGTGATTTCTTAGTTCCTGTTGGATTTTGTTCCACAGTTCAGGCTAAAAATGAAGTTTCAAATACACAAGCTTTTTTCCCTCTTTTATATCAGGGGAGCAGAGCTGAGTTGCCATATTTCAGGCTATGCAAGGTCAAGGCCTAGCATTAACTCCTGCAATGCAGCCTTAAGAGTTTGGTTTTATCCACATTAAAACAAACTTAGTGACTATTTTTGAAACAAGCAGTATGGATTTTCTTGGGTGTTAGTTCATTCCCAATAGTTCAGAGACCATTTTTCAATGCAGCAACTACTGCTTGCACAAGAGGATTCTTTCTTGATGGGCCAGACAGCAGGACTCAAGGCATTATTGTCCAAGACAATTCAGGGGAAGTTATTCAATTAAACAGAAAATACCTTTTTTTTTCCAAGGCATGTCCAACATAAGCATGATTCCAGCAGAACACAAAGCATAAATTGATATGTCTCTGTTAGATTAGAAGCCCAAGAGGATTTTCTAACTACAGTAGGTATCAACGTCTTAGTGAGAAGGCACTTAATTTGAAGAGAGAAGGAAAAAGACTTCCTCTCAGTTGTGAGGAGCTGTGTATCACCAGACTGGGTATTTCATCAGCAGTTTGGCTGGATGCAGGGTGAATTACTTTTTTTCTAGAGATATTTACAAGCAAACTTTCTACCAAATAAACAACCTTTCTACTGAAACTCTATTGTCTCTTCTTTCTGTATGCCACTCTGCATTCATGCATCTGCATGCATCTGCATGGACGTAATAATTTGGATCCTACAACAATTCAGGTTGAAAAGGACCTCTGAAGGTCCGTAGTCCAATTACCCACTCAAAAAAGGTCTTACTAGACCAGGTTGCTCAGGCCCTTTTCCAATCTTGTATTGAGGCATTTTAATAGGGACCTGAGATAAATCAAGCTCTAACTGCTCGAATTTAACCTCAGTATACTTTTGTATAGAAAGCCTATATATTTCACAAAATTAAAAAAGGTAATTTTCTGTGGGAGGCAGTTGTAGTTACAAAGGCACTGGCAGTTTCTCTCCTGAAGTTAGAGTTTCTTTTTGTGTATTTCCACACCAGCTTTACAGACATCATATCCAAATTCAGCAGATGGCAGGGCCAACATATGGTTCTCAATAATCTTCAGTAAAACATACATCTGCCAAAAATGCATATAGAATTAGGTACTCCATGGTCTGTGCTTCTAGCCTGCATGTGTCTCTGTTGCTAGAGTAACTTCATTTCACAAACTATCTGTCCTGACAGCTCATGGTTTGAGAGAGTCCACCTCATCAGCCAGTTTATTCATGCACCAATAGGCTAAGAGTCAGCAATAATGATGTCCAATTCCAAGACTTTGTTCTGCATGGCAAGCTATGAATGTCACATTCCTAGCTGTGTAACCACTGGTGATTTTTAAATGTTGACGAAGAAAAATAGTGTTGTATTTTCCTGCCCTGTTAATAAGCCTCTGGCAAGCTATGTGTTCTTCAGTGCCTACTTTCTCTTTGCATTTTTGCCATGGTGTCCAGTGTTCCTCCAGCAGTGCAGAAACCGCAGCTATAATGGTCTTTTCAGCAAACTGGTCCACTTCAGATATCTGTTGTAGTTTGTATTTTGCAAATTGTATGATGCCAGTGTTAGCATGCAGCATCTAAGTGTGCTTTTTTGGGGGACTTGGTGCTGCTTAGTTAAACAGGTGATGAACAGTTACATGTTTCCCATTATAGCAGCCAGTTGTTTGTCTACCTGCTTTTTTAAAAACAAAATGTCAACAGAAAGGCACAGAGACCAGTGCCATTACTGCATTTATCTTCATGGCCTGTTACAGCTATTTTGCACAGCTCAGAACTGTTGCCACTGGCAGCCTGATTTAAGGTTGTATCCTTGTTTGCTATCCCCACTATTGAAATTATTACAAAGATTTGGGTTTTGATAACAGTAATGTTACGTGCTTTTCTGTTTTTCATTCCAAGTCATGGCGTTTGTTGCAGCACAGCTTTAAAATGCAAAGAACGAAGAGCAAGAAAACCCTCCCTGTGCAATCCCCTCAGTGCTCTTTGTGGGCCTCAGCTCTGCAGACACTGCAGGTGATTTCTTTCAGTGGAGTTAAAGGCCAGGGTCTCTGCATTGGGGGTGAGGGCTGTAGGTGAATAGGTAAAACAAACCACTTAATAAACAATACCTCTGATTAGATAGGGATGAACAAGCTGGACTTTGAGACAGTTAAGCAAGACTGCGGAGTACAGAAAACAGGAAACATCCAGCACAGTGTGGAGAGGTGAGGAGGAGGCAGGCTCCACTCAGCTCAAGTCTGCTTTGATTAGACTTTAACCCATCACGCAGGCAGCACTCTTTTGGGGCACACAGAGCCAGGTGTTTTTCACGTGAATGCATATTATACTCAGACATTCTTCCAATTCCAATGTTTTTTTCCATTCCATTTCAAACTCTTTTACAGGCCTGACCACATACAAAATTTTTGATAAGATTAATAGTACTTCATTTAATGGAGTGCGTAGGGAAGCTTTAACTTTTTCATTTTTCTCTTGGTGACCATGTAATCTCTGAAATAGCTTCAACCATTTCTTTATTTTTCATCTTTCTCAGATGTACTACAGTTTGGCTCTCTTCACATTTACTTATTATTTTTATTTAAAATGCTCGTTAATATGGGTAATTAAAGGCAAAATCAGTATTGGAATGATACTACTAGAAACACACAGGAAAAACACAATCATCAACCCGAAGAAATATAAGCAATTCTAAATTTTTTACCTGTTGCCTTTCAATCAAGCTTTCCATCAATTTTAATGTACTTCATCCAGCAACAGTCTTCACTCAAAACTTCAGTGCAAAACTGACAGATCCTTTGACAGTAACGTTGGATATAACAAGGACAGAAATTAAATTAACTTCTATAATGAAAGTCCAGTACTTGCATTATCAAACTCAAGAAAGCAAACCCACAAATTAAGACCTAAATAATAACCCAAGCCACCTGTAAAGACAGTTTTTAGTGGTCTTTAAAATTTTTAAATGTGTACTTCTGTCAGCTTTTGTATAGTAATTTCAGATGGAAAAGTCAACATCAGCAAAATCTCCAAACCATTCAAATACAAAATTCACTTATGCTGTGCCACATTTGTGAAAGAAAATGCTAGACACTTGTGTTTTAATGTTATCCATCTCTATAACTGACCACCATTTTTTGTTTCCATGCTATAAAAGGCACTATGAACATTTAAGCTCTCTCACTAGTTATGCACCTTGTTTGCAGTGGTGTTTCAAACACAAGTTTGAGTGAGCTGTAAAGATTTGTATATTGCAAGACTGTTTATATCAACTTTGTCATTACCATTAAAAAAGTCATAATCCATGCAGAAAAACTTCAGTCACCTTATTTAGTTAGGTATGTATTTAAGTAATCAATTCTCACACATCCAAAACTCTCAAAAAAGAGTTAGTAATCCTTTCTCTATTGAAAGATTTTTCTCTTCACTAGAAGAATGGATCAGCAATCACTGAAGTAGTCTGCAAAATTATTTTTAAGAATACCAGTAACTGAGTACTTGTTCTTTAGCTCAGCTGCCCTCCCTTCCCATTCTCCCTGTCCTTATTCTCATCCTGGGATCTTTGCAGTACTTCCCCCTTCCCATGCCAGAGGCAGGGGGGAATAAGGAGCCCTAGGGAAGCAGAGAAGAGCTGGTGCCTCCTCAGGAACTGAAATCCCTCAGGAAATTCTGCCTGCATGGCAAGCCGTACAAACTGCAGAGGACAAACCCCACATACCAGTAAGATGGGTGGCAACACAAACAACAGTGGATGCTACAAAAGGGGATGTTTCACGCCATTACCGAGTCACTTTGTCACAAAGTTGTTATCCATACCCCTTAACATTAATCTGCATGACCTCTGCCTATTTTTGCCTCCTGTTTTCCTGAAGGCCCCAGATCTGATTCCTGGCCTACATCCTTATTCCTCTGAATACACTTTCCACCAAGGCTTTGGTGTTCTTCCTACTCCATGTCCACCAAAGGTTTCCCAGCCTTCCTGTATTGCAATGCCTGTATCAAGTCATGCTGTCCATGGCCACAAATTCAATCTCTGTCAAAGTAATGCCTAGATGTTAGCGTCCTCTGTCAAGGGTGCTTACACCAGCAGACAGCCTTTTGCTAGCTACAGCCACATGGCTGTATCACGTTACTCTGGAAAAGGCTTAAACAAAAAAAGAAACTATTCCAGAATTAGTTGGGTCACTGGAAAGCTGAGAGACTTGGCAATGCTATGATTCAAACACTAACTCAATCAGACAGGTTTACAACTTGGATAGTACACCAAATTTACCGTAGAATAATTAGTGCAGGAAATGATTTTATATTTTTTATGGGGCAGATTAGTTGCTTGGTTAAATGCAAGTACACTGCATTCCCCTCATGTTGCAAGCTTATTCCTTTTATCATCTAAGGATACACGATACCACTATAACCTAATTTTTAGATGTATATGTATTCCCAAACTATGTTTACATAGCTGTGATGATGAAAGTATGTACTCTTTTCCAGTGTCATTTTAATTTTACTGTACTACTAATTTCTGTACTGCATGGTTAGCGTCATGGGTCTGCATGTTAATAGTACTGAACCTTACAGTGACATTCCATATCCTTGCCTGAAAAGGCTCCCATTTCTAAATTAAGTGAAAAAGTTAACTATCTTGTCTATTTACTTTTTTTTCCTCATCAGTCCTCAGAATCTCTGCTAGGACCTGTAATTCTAGTGCTTGAAGTGCTGGGTATTGGCTCAGAAGGACTAGAAAGGCACATAGTAGCCATTACCTGCCTGGAAAAACATATATATACTTCTGAAAGAGTTAAGAATGCAAGGTGGGCTGGAGGGGATCATCTAAAATGGTTTCTAAATGTCAGACACTATTTTTTTCAAGAAGACTCCCTCCAGCTTTTCTCTAGTAGCCTGTCAGACCATATCACAGATGACACTGGGAAAGAAAGTACTTTCCTACAAGTACTTTCCTACCTGTGACAGCTTCTAACCAAACCAGCAACGATGGGACACAAACTCGGATTTTCTCTGTGGCCCTGAAGAAGACCATCACTATGACACCTTCTTGGTCTCAAGAGGGTCTTAGATGATGTATTTAATTAAAAATATTTTTAATACATACTGGATGCCTCTGTTTGTGGTGGAGAAACTTTAATACACCATAGGGTTCATCCTTCTGTTAGGATGCGAGAAATTGAATATAAAGCAAACACCACAGAACAGGGAAGGCTTTGTGTCCATGTTATGTGCCGCAGCACTCTTCAGCAAAAAGGTATGGATCAGGAAGGAGAATGTTAAAGAAAACAAAACAACACAAGCACAAGGCCTTCAATCGGACTCTATCCTTACATTTTTCAGAGGTTTCTCTGCTGACTGTCACGGAGTGCTACCACTGGCAACACGTAAGGTGTTAAGATTTCCTACAGACCTTGGCTGGCATGCAGCTCTAGAAGAGATGGGCTCAAGGAGGAAGTGCCCTAATGAGGACAGTGTTGCTCAGTGAGAGGAGAAATCAGATGTCTCACCATCCTAGTTGTAAAGGCTAAAGGTGTCACTATGTGAGCCAAACAAATGGAGAAACTACGTCATTCTTCAGGCAAACACTGGGTCTTTGTGGTAAAGACCAAGGTCGCAGAGCATGTTGTTGTTGAGGGTATGGTGTTTGCCTAACAGTCCTTACACTGTACTTCCCTCCAGGGGTACTGACCTGCAGTATGGGGGAAAGAAATTTAAAAAAAGATCAAGTCCCCCTACCTGGATTTGGTGAATAGCTGTATTATGATTTCATATAAACTTGAATGCTGGCATAGTGTTTCTAGAGCATTAGCATTTTTCACAGAAAAATTTTGCTAAGGAACTGAGGAATTTGTAAGTCATTGTGGTATGGGTAGGTGTTTCAATGGGATTTTGGTGGAAAATATGGCTTGCATTTGTGCACCTCAATGTGAGCATATTTCTTATGATAACCACCATTCTCACACAAACACTGCATTAAAGGAAATCAGAATTTGCAGTTTCATTAACCCTGATATCATAGTATCACATTTTGCCTTTCCATATACTAATTGGAAAAGGGAAATATGTTTCTGTGCTACATTTCCAAATGAGGAAAATCAGTGTAACACTTAGGTAGCCACTGAACTGATAGTAATCATGTCAATTAATGATCTGTTGCATTGTTTCTGCATTTTGTTTTCTACTCTTCCTTCCTGCACTGTGTAGTTTCTTAAGTCTAAGCTTCCAGAATATCTAACCCTAAACAGAAAGTTATGCCCAAGATCCCTGTAAACAATTCCCATGGTTCCTTTTGTAGTTCTTTTCAGTATGTTTTAGAAAGAGGAGGAATAATTTGAAATAACTGGAAAACACCTCAGTTTTGCCACATCATGAGTGGCCTTATATATACAGGGGAGGGGAAAGGGGAGGAACACCAGGAGAGAGAGTGGTTGTGCGTGGTTGTGGTCTGACAGCCAATGACAGACCCCAAGCAATGACACCTCCCCAGCCAGCCTGGGGAGGAGGGAGAATGAAGGGGAGGGAGGGGGAACTGTCAAGAATTTTATAAAAGTTAGTGATTAGAAGGACTGGGTCTCTTTGCCTGCAAACACCTCACTAGAAGCTTGTAGCAGCAGAGGCACTGTCCACAAACAAGTAAGTATAGTAATTTAATTTCTAAACTGTAAAGGTGGTATGTATATCAGCAGCTGTTACAATGTGTTTATCAAAAGTGGACTTGGGGAGTTGGTTTTGGTTTTGTTTTTATTTTTTGTTCCAGGATCAGCTTGCAAGAAATAAGCATTCAGCCATTCTGCAGTGATCTTCCAGTGTGACCCATATGCTGCTAACACTGGCTTTCTAACTTAGCTTAGTCACTCAGAACTCCTGGAGTAAGTGAATCCTTAGTCTAAGGGGAGTAGAGCAAAAATACCCCTGCATTTCTTTCTGCTGCTTTGTTTTGTACGTGTTTGTTTATGCTTGTGGAGTATATGTATATGTTCTGCAAAGAGAGGAGAGAATGTGCTGGAGAATGCAGCTGGTCCTGACAAACACCAATGCTGACAGAAGTGTAATTATGTGTGTGCGTTGCACGGCTTCTCCTGAAGTATTAGTGCAGTAGTGTGGATAAGATCCTTCAGCAGGTGGACATGAAGTAGTCTGCAGTGCAGGAAACTAAAGTCTGCTCTTGCATTATGCTGTAACCTTTCAAGTTGTAAGCATCCAGCTTCAGGAAATTGCACAACAAACTCAAATCCTCATTGAGTCTGTGATCCTCCATCCCTTTCTCAACTAACCCATGTGCCTGGCACCCAAAACTATTTAGCCTACCTGAAACTGTCACCACTGCTCCCCCAGCCTCCCCTGCTGTCATTACAAGACTTGAATTCTCATGCAAGTCTGACAGCATTTTTTTACCTTCTCTGAGAAGAGCCCAGCCCTGAAAGAGAAGCAGCTTCACCCTAATGACCACACTTACTTCCAAGAAACCAGTTCCTTGCCACCTCAGCCATCTCTAACCATCATGAGTCCTCCAGGAGTGCTCTGCACTGACTACAGAGGCCAGGTCTGCAAGTATATAATCTCCTTTCATACTTGCTAGAGAGATGAAATGGGATACATTTGGTCAGGGCTTGAGTATAGCTTTGAGGCTAATGTAGGAGTCAGGACAGGGAACTGCAGGCCTTGCATACTCCCATACACTTAAGGTAGGATGTTGAAGCAAGGTCCCTAGACAGAGCATGAAGATAGAAAAAAACCCTTGTTCTCACCCACATAAGAGAGTGCAAAAACCAGCCAGGCCATTTACCATCATATATGCCCCAAAGAACCTATCAAGATGATGAAATTAGTATGCCAGTCAAAAACATCTGCTGCTTTTTCTAGATGACAGAAGTCTGAATATCTCTTTCTGTCCCATACCTTTGACTCACTTTTTAGAACCCAGAAATGAAACATTTTGCTCTACTGAAACCTTCACTCCCACTGCAAAGATAAAGGGAGATAAAGGGAGATACACCCTGTGATTCCCTCAGAGCTCCTTCATACAGGAGGCACCACTTCCACTTCAACCCCCTAAAGCAAGTAGTCACACAGAGTCACAGGGTAATTCAGGCTGAAAGGGGCATTAGGAAGTCCATAGTCCAACCTCCTGCTCAAAGCAGGGTTAGACACAAAGTCAGACCAGGCTGCTCATGGCTTTATACAGGTGGGTCTTGACAACCTCCAAGGATGGAGACACTGCAGCCTCTCTGTCAACCTGCTCCACTGCTTGGTTGTCCCAATAGTGAAAAAAAAATTCTTCATATCCAGTCTGAATCTCTGTAGTTTCAGCTTACGCCTGTTGTCTCTCACTCTCCCGCCACACGCTGTTGTGAAGAGCCTGGCTCTGCCTCCTTGATCACCACTCTGTAGGTATTGGGGGCTGCTGAGAGATGCACCCGAAGTCATCTCTGCTCGAGGCTGAACTAGACCCAGCCCTGCAGCCTTCTCCTCGCAGAGCAAGTGCTTCAGTCCCCAACCTTCTCGGTGGCATCTGCTGAACTCATTCTGGTTTGTCAATGTCTTTCCTGTACTGCAGGTGCCCAACACTGGATGCAGTACCCAGATGTGATCTAAAGAGTGCTGAGCAGACAAACCCTGTGGGGACAATCCTCTGGCTCTTTGGGCTGGAACCCTGCTCACACAGGATGCTGCTGGCCCTTGTTGCTGGCCCCTGTTCAGCTTGCTGCCTGACAGGGCCCTGGGCCTTCTCCAAAGAGCTGTTTCCCCATCCCACTAGCCCTGGTGGGGTCACGGACAGGGCTCTGCCCCCAGGCAGTGGCTGGGCATTTGTCCTGGCTGAATTTCACCATGCTCCTGTCTCTCCTGTCTCTTCCTGCTCCCCATCCAGGCTCCTCTGGATGGCTGCCCAGCAATCAAGCGTTTCAACTAGTCCTGACAGCTTGGTGTCATCTGCAGGCTAGATAAGAATGTGCTCTGTCAGCTGGATGGGGCCAGGCTTGCCCAGCCGTTCATACCTATTGGTTTGCCCAATGTCCAAGTAACCAGATATACTTAGAAATAGCTTTTTAATGGAGCTCCATAGAGAAGTGAGGCCAATAAACAGATTTATCCACTGTAATGAGAATATAAGGTGCATAACTCATTATGTGTCTGTCTCTCCTAAGCATACAAGTGTAAATGAGGAATAAATCCAATCAGGTTAACACTGTGCCTGTAGGCAGAGTACCTGCTCTGTGATGGGCTATATTTTTGAATACTTTTCATTCTCCCTATCAACTGTATTTATCTATTGTTACATGCAACTTTTGCGTCTTCAAACCTGCTCTTTGTAAGCAGAATGTCTTGTGTGCACAGTGCAACGACGTGTACGTGTGGTTGGTATTGCTGTCAGAGATAATGTTGAAGGGCTGTATTTACTAGTAACTGAACAGGAAAAGCTACATGCATGGGATACAACCTGTATTTTGAGGGTTTGGTCCTGCACTTTTGGAACCAATTTTATAAAAGAAGGCAATGAAGAGACCCAAGAGAAAAACTTATAGATTCTAATACGATCTTTTCCCATCTGCAAACCAGGACTCAGGTGAGATTTTCTGTAAGATTAGAAGATGCCAGTCACTTGAGGTGGTTGGAAAGAAAAGACACCAATGAAGTATTAATGTTTCTAAGATGACCTGAAGTGGAATGTAACAGTTTGTTCCTTCTGCTCTTCGTCTTGCCTCTGCCCTTTGGTTCTCACTATTAATATTAACAGGATGCAGTGCTTGTGCTGATATCCATGAAGATATTTCCCCTGCAGTCCTCCATTGTGGTAGCTGAGAAAAGCTTGAGACTTCAGCAGTGCAATATTTACTTTTACAACTGTGCTGTCTCCTTTTCCCCCACCCCCACCTCCTGCTGGTCAAGGGCTGGGGTCTGAACAAAGGACTTTCTTTGCTTAAGGAGCTGCTGAAGCCTGACAAACGCTCAAGGTAGCCATAAAGCTGGGGGTTTTGTGCATTCTGTGCAGTTTTATTCTTGTTTTTTCTTCCACTTTTAAAAAATGTTATGTAAGCAGTTACCACAAAGAGAATACATTTTATTCATACAATGTCAAATCAATGTGAAATCACTTGAGCTTGTGACACTATGATACTAGCCCTCAGCCTAAAATGGGTAAATAAAAATAAACCTACTTGAAAACTTTAGTGGTGGGACAACTCTTAGATATTGTTCCTGAGAACACAGTTCCTTCGAGCTTCTTCCTGCCTGGAAAAGTTGTCAAATGAAACAAATAAAGCAGAATAATAAGGCAAGTAGGCTTTGCTCTTGGAAGAATGAAATGAGCTGTGAAGCTTTGGCAGCCTGGCTACAACCATTTTTCCTCAGGACCTGTAAGGTGACATATCCAGCTCTTTAAGAGGGGGACATTAATGTTTCTGTGGATGTGGTGGGAGCTTACTCTTTACAAGGCAGCTGTATGAAGTGTTACCGAAGCGTAAGACTTCTCCACTTCCCTTTAAATGCTCAGAGCAGTACCTCACAGCAGAGAGACCTTTTCTGAATCCAACGGGGAAGAACCTCAGAGATTATGCTCCTTATGAAAGAATCACACAAAAATAAAGTCCTGAATCAAGGGTCCTTGAACATTCTGGACCTTAGAGCTATCATTAGCTTTACAACTGCTCTTTTGCACTCACTTCTTCACCATTTCAGTTAGAAACACTGTGCATTTTATTCATCCTTGTAGCTCAGCAGGGTAGCTGGGAACCACTCACCACGGTCTTACAGATCACTTTGGGGAGCCTTTTGGCAAATCTCCACCTACTCCTTCACACTCAGTGACACACTTGCATGGAAACTGGAACTAATCTGCTGTCTTCCAATTCATCATTGTGGAACGACACTGTACTACTTCAGTCTCTCAGAATACTCACTTGGACCAGCATCATCCACTGGAAACTTGTATTTCCATATTTTGGTAATTTGCTTTGCAGGCTGGTTTTGAGTGATAACTGTCTCTTTGTTATCTTTATGCAAACACTGGAAACAAGCAAGAAACACTAGACATTAGTCTCATTGGTTATTGCATTGCTGGAGAGAAAGTATACCCATAATAACATAACTAGAGTGACTGATGATCTTTTAATTTGGCTAGCTGGATTAAAGATTTTCTGGAAACACCTACTCGTGCTGTAGTGCACCTCCAAACCGCAACTCTGAAATCCCATTAGTGATTTAGCAATTCATTAGCTTTGACCTTGGACAAGATCATATTCTTGCCAGATCACAATTTTCCAGTCTTTTCCACAGAGACTATGAATTACTGGAGTGAGTCCTCATCATTTTGCAGAGCAATTTATTTAACTGTGCTATGGTTTTGACTGAAGTGCTTACAACACAAACTATTACAGTAATGGTAATAACAAGCTGGTTTCCTATTTCTAAGAGACACAGCAGACCAGAAAGCAGGATAAGAAGGGTTACAGGTGAACTTAATTATCTATGCAGCATAAACCATAGCTCTTCAAGTTCTTTTAGGTGGGCCAAACAGGATAACAGCTGGGAGTGATGGAGTTGTGGTCACTGCTGCAGAATGATGCTTCCCAGAGCTCTGGCCACAGCCTGGCATACAGAGAGAGGAGTTCAGCAAAGCCTGCTTTTGCAGGACCACAGCAAGGCACTTCAGTGCTTGGAAAAGGAAGGAACCCTCCCTCATTTGATGCAGCCTTCATCACGCACTCCTTCAAATTCCCTCTAAACCTAGAATGACTCACCATTGATAAGTTGCATAGGATGAATTCTAGTCTCAAACAACTCACAAAAAGGTAAAGCAGGCATCTGGACACTGCATCTGACTGGTCTGTACTTGTAGACAACAATAATATTACTAATAGCAAAGCACCTTCAACTATACATCAGAGACACAGATTTATAGCTGTCACAGTACTGTGTTGGCATTGTTGCCAGAAAATTTTGGCACCATTTGGCATGGTGGACAGAAGTCTGTTGCCCTATCATGAGTAGTAGCCAGACCCCTGATCCTTTCTCCCCATTACGCCCTTCAGCAGGGAGGGCAAGGCAAGGATTCCCTGGCAACATATCTGTGTGCAGGGAAAGATGGAGGACTTGGCTGTGTACATGCTTATATGGGGAGACATATTTGCTGGCCATCTCTGGCACGTGGTAAGACGGGAAATGGCATGTTCTCACTCCCCTCTAAGGCTGAGTTTGGGAATAGAACATGCAGAGGCTGCCCAGAGGCCTGCCCCTCTGGAGGAAAACTTGCTATTGGAGATCTTTTGTGTTGTTTTTAATTATTCATGTCATGGATTTACCACCTGGTGATAAAAACATAGGTGCTGCTTTAGCTATAGCATATGATAAACAGAGGGAAGAAAGCCTTTATGTCTCATGTAAAATGCAGAGTCTTTCCCACTTTGGTTCTGGAAGGATGCGTAAGGATGTGGCTCTTGCATTTCTCTCTTCTAGTTTAGCCAGACACACCAAGCCAAGAAGAACTCAAATGAATTTCTGGGAGTGTGCCTATGATAACATGGATCAGACAAGCATGGACAGCCCTCCAGAGTGGTGTCTCTGGTTCACAGTTTGTATCTACAGCCTCCCGCAGCTTGTAACAGTAATTCTCTTCCACAGATAAGTCAACATGACCCACCAGTTCCCAGCGCTGTCTCCAGAGCAGAAGAAAGCTCTTTCAGATATTGCTCAGCGGATTGTGGCTTCAGGAAAGGGGATCTTAGCTGCAGATGAATCAGTGGGTGAGTTCTGGATATCAATCAATTAGCAGTACCCAAAACTTTTTCTTAAGTTTGCTTCATCTTTGAAATCAGTGGAGTAAATTAAAAACACTTAAAAACTGAGCAGGAGCAACTCAGCCAGGTAGGGCTGCATTCATAGCCACAAAAGCTGACGAACTATGGGTTGAGAAGGGCAGGTCTGAACTGAAGTGCCAGTTCATTACTACATAGTGGGACCGGGGGGCCAGCCAAGCCTAATACCTCTCTGCCTGTCCTTTGTCCACCTCGCTAGGTACCATGGGGAACAGGCTGCAGAAGATCAATGTGGAGAACACAGAGGAGAATCGCCGGGCTTTCCGAGAGATCCTCTTCTCTTCAGATGCTTCCATCAACCAGAGCATTGGGGGAGTGATCTTCTTCCATGAGACTCTCTATCAGAAAGACAGCAGTGGAAAGCCATTTCCAGCTCTCATCAAAGACAAAGGCATTGTGGTGGGAATAAAGGTGAGTAGCTGTACATGCCTGGCTGGCAGCATACCCCAAACCCTGTTTCCAGTGAAAATTATATATGGGGCTGCGCTCTTTTCTGCCATTTTTTTCTTTTTTTGTGCTTGGTTTTAAAATCACTGGGGGATCTCTGCCACCATTCTCTGCGTTGCTTTTGTACAACTAACCAAGGGCACACTTGCATTTGATGCAGGAACTTTTAATCCACTGCCTCCCATCTACTCACCATTCACTGCAATTAAATCCCTCCATGCAGTAACCGAAATCCAGTCCTTTCCACATCTGACAGAGCTCTCAAGCCATTCCCTGCACACATTGCCCCTTCCTCTTACCCAATTCACTCCTTTTCTTGCCCTTGTCTCCAACATTTCCCTCCTTTGCACCCTTAGCATGTTCAACCCCATACTTTACTCACAGTCAGCCTGCAAAGACAGACTAGCCACGGGTAAGAAGATAAGGATGAGACTAATCTCCATCTCTCTGTAACCCTTCCTGTTTTTCTGGTCTCCACAGCTGGACAAAGGCACAGTGCCCCTAGCAGGAACAAACGGGGAAACCACCACCCAAGGTAAGGAGAGATCTAAGGAGCCTAAGCTATGACTGGTGCAGCAAAAGGCACAGGGTGACCTACCTGAGACACAGCCTTGGCTGGTGTCACAGTACTTTTCAGAGCTATGTCCTAAAGAATAGCTCTCAGTGAAGCACTGTTCTTTCACCTGCAGGGCTGGATGGACTGGCTGAACGCTGTGCCCAGTACAAGAAAGACGGTGCTGACTTTGGCAAGTGGCGTGCAGTGCTGAAGATCTCCAGCACAACACCCTCGCAACTTGCCATCCAAGAGAATGCCAACACATTGGCACGCTATGCCAGCATCTGCCAACAGGTATCAACCCTCCAGCAACCTTTTCTGCTCTTGCCCCTTCTCACTGTTCCCTGTGATAACATGCTAGGCAACTTGAAAGGCTTTGGGAAAGATGAGGAAGAAGGACAGTGCAGCAAGAAGGAATACCAGTCAGGGTAGACAACAAGGACATTTTTTCTTCCACACTCACAAAAACCTCCCTGTTTTTCTTTTCTTAGCATGGATTGGTGCCCATTGTGGAGCCAGAAATCTTGCCTGATGGAGACCATGATCTCCAGCGCTGTCAGTATGTTACAGAAAAGGTAAGAGATTTCTGCCCCTCTCCTCCCTTTCACAAATCAGTAGCTAATCTTATGCAGAGTTTGTGTTCACAGATCTCAAAGAGTTTTGACCAAAAAGGCATTTCATAACTGCATCACAAAAATGAGTTGCTCATGGTCAAATAATGAGTTAATAGTGAACACGAGAGTAGAAACCATGCTTTTGGCTTTCCACTCAAACTGCAAATATAAGCATTCTCCATCTGAAAGAGATGTATTGGGAGCAAAAGCACTTGCCCCCCCTTTCAGTACCTCCGTATGCAGGAACAAACCCAGTAAACAGGACAAGTGGTATCCTGGTCATCTCAAAAGCAGTGGTGTCTCCAGGCCTGCAATCCCTGTGATAAATTTCATGAGAAAGCGAAGTTCAATCTGATCTTCTCACACTCCCAAGGAATAAGCTGCCTTTCCACAGCAGGTTGAGGTGAAAATGTGAGCAGAGGTCTGTATTCAATCCTTCTGTTTTCAGGTTCTGGCTGCTGTCTACAAGGCCTTGAATGATCATCATGTGTACCTGGAAGGGACACTGCTGAAACCCAACATGGTGACACCTGGGCATTCCTGCCCCAAGAAGTACACCCCTCAGGACGTAGCTGTAGCAACTGTCACTACTCTTCTCCGCACCGTTCCTGCTGCTGTTCCCGGTGATTCCCGACTCATTCCTATGTATCCATTCACACTTCCACTCTTGCTGGCCTGGCTCCTACATCTGACACGCTCGCTCCTCTGGCACATAAAGGTCAAGGATTGCAGCAGCAAGGTTTCTAAGCCTTTGAAACCTCTTTCTTGCAGGAATCTGCTTCTTATCTGGAGGCCAGAGTGAAGAGGAGGCTTCTGTCAACCTGAACGCCATGAATCAGTCCCCTCTGCCTAAGCCTTGGAAACTGACCTTTTCATATGGGAGAGCCCTGCAAGCCTCTGCCCTGGCAGCATGGGTGGGCAAAAGCGAGAACAAGAAGGCTGCGCAGGAGGCCTTCCGCAAGCGGGCACAGGTACAAGGCTTCCCCCCAGCACAGAGAGGAGCTGCTCACCATGAAGGGAGACATGTTCCCACCTTCCTAAGGCTTCTCTTGTTCCCACCCCTCCTGGTGCTTCATGTTCACCAGGGATGTCACTCTGTGATTTCTGCCCTGCTTGGTTACCCCTGCTGTCTTTCTACATCTGTCTTTCTTACTCCAAGCTAACTGGTTTCCCCTCCTTTTTGTTTCTTTTTCAGATTAACAGTTTGGCTTGCAGAGGACAATATGTCGTGTCTGGGAAGACCGACATGGCTGCCACACAGTCACTTTTCACTGCCAGCTACACCTACTGAAAGTGCAGGAACCTTCCTTCCTCCTGTCCCTCTCCACAAGGTGGAAGATATTCAGAAATGAGAGAAAAACAAAGAAATCTAATTTCCCTTACCCCGAACAAAACTGGAGATAAAATGGATTAGCTTCCTCTCCACCCCTTGCTCTCAGTTTACCAAGGAAATACTCTTGTTTCATCTGCCCATTCCAAGGAAGGGGAATTCTTTCCATACAACAAACAACAGCTGCCAATGAATCACGAATCTGCTTCCCCTCTGGTTTAAACTTAGTCCCCAGAAAGTAGGCAGATAAAGTAGTTCCCTAGCAATTCAAATACATACCCTCGCCCATTACCACATGTTGCAGCCAAAATCCTGAATTACAAAACCTGACTATGTCTTCAATCGTGGGAATAAAACAGTAATTGAAACTAATCTCTATCTCACAATTCTTTATTCTGAATAAACTTTACAGCCTCTTCCACACATCTGTCGTTTTCAGTAGCTTATGCAAAGATTAAATCACAAAGCGTTACTGCTGGTGAGCTTGGGAAACCCTGAGGAGATCAAAAAGACCAGCAGTGATACAGCTGGGGACATTAATGCAGCTGACTCAAGTGTGACAGACAGAAAACCTGAGAGATGTACATGCTGAGCAGCACACTGGACTCAGGCCACAGATAAATAACACTCCCTTCAGAAGCTTCTCGTGTTTCTGGAAAATCACAGTTGGTGTGATGAGGCAGCTATACACTGAGTTAGGGTTGCACAGGTTGGGTTAGTGCTGGGCAAAGAGTATTTTTCCAAAGCACTTCTGCAGTGACATTTTCCACAATAATTAACGTAAAACATGCAGAGAAGCATCCAGGCCCACGGTTTGACCTTTGGTATATTGCTGTGTACTTGTTAGAGATGTAAGCTTTGTTAGCTAAAGGACAAATAGACAGTTGTTCTGAAAAAAAGACATAAATGTCAGAAATAGCAGACCTAGGGTTATACAAGAACATTTGCCTGTCAAAACGTTACACCAATCAACTAGCGACACCTTGGAGTAGCCCACCAACCAAGACAGACCACGCAACCCAAAAGACACCCCCCCTCTCCCTTCAGGGCCACCTGGGACCAAGCGTGTGCAGCTGCAGCCGCCTGCTCTGCCTGCTGCTCCTGCCAGGAGGAAATGGAAAACAGGGAAAGTCACCGCGCGCCAGCTTCCTCCTGTTCTTTGCATGAGTAACCACTCTTTCACACAGGCAGTAAATGGCCAAACTCCTTCACATGGATGCAATCATTGCATAATTAATGTATGCATCTAGTCTGTCCCGACCTCAACCATGAACGACGAGCAAGTGACTTAACAAAAAACACTCCCGAGGCTGACACCGCCGTCAGGAACGGCACCTCTCTTCTGGTTCAGTTGCGGTCCTGCCAGTCTCCATGCACCTGAGTTCAAATAAACCTCTGTGCCTGATGAGAAGCACTCTACTGATCTGTGTAGATCGCTTCTGTTGAAATTCGGAGTGGGAAAAATATTCCCCCAAAATGGCAAAAAGCAAGACTCTCACACTTTACGAAACTGAAGCTGTAGCTTTGCTCGCTGACTCCCGCTCCTTTGCCGGGCACCCGTCACACAGCCGGTGCCTGATGCAGCTGGCGGCTCTGCCCAGGCCCCTTGTGTGTCCCTTAGACGGGGGCGTTTGTGACCTGAGCAAGCAGATCTTTGTCACCGAAAACCGGGAATGAAACTCCTTAACACCGGACGTGTTAAAGAGCCGGCGTTGCTTTGTTCGGTGCTGGGTGCGTGGGGGACCCTTCCCCCTAGCACGCCCGCCCGGTGGAGCTAATTTCTGGCGTTTATACAGGCCAGCTCACACACCACGCCCATCTCATACATAATCACGGCCCTGACCGAGCACCCTCTTCTCCCCTCGGTCTGCAGCTTCTCTGCGGAGGCCTGGCGGCCGCGGGGCGCCCCGCAGCCCTCAGCGGGCGGGTCTGGGCTACTGATGGCTCAAGCTGCGGGTTCGGCGCTCCAGCTGTGCGCCGCGCGCCTGCCGCGCGCGCTGCCCTGAGCCCAAGCGGGCCCGCGGGCGCCCGGGGCCTTACGTCGCGCCGGAAGAAACGAGCGCGCTTCCGGAAAGCGGAGGGAAAGCGCGGCGGGACTACGTGTCCCGTCGGGCACTGCGCGGCGCGGCGCGACGCGGCGGAAGTGCGTCNCGCGGGGGCGCTGGGCCGGGCCGGCCCGGCTGCCGCGCCGCGCTCGGTGGGAGCGCGCTGGCGGTGCCGGGCAGGGTGCGGCGTGTGGGCAAGTCGGATAACGCGGGGCGGGCCTCGCTGCCCGAGTTGGAGCTGGTGACCGTGTGTGATTTTATCTCAGGGCACTAATTTTTTCCTGTAGCAGCAGTTATTTTCTGTTATCCTTTTTTTCTTCTCACAGCAGATGAGAAAATGGAGCTGTGACTGGGAAAACAAGTAACTAATCTGACTAAATTTTTGTTTACGCTCAGACCAATGGAATAAGCTAGGCGGTTGATTGCTATGTAGGGACAACCCATGTGGTGAGCGGCGTTTGGGGGAAGACCAAAGGTCTAGCCTACGCGCTCTTGTTCTTGCATGCGTAATGAACCTGCTCTTGTTTTTGCACACATAATGAACCTACTGTGTCCGCAGGAGGTGCAGACTCTCTGCAGGCTAGGTTGAGTCCAATATTAAAAGACTGTGAATAGAAATGTGCTCTGACTCAGTCTTAACCAGCCCAGACTGAAAATACTTCTTTCTCATGTCAACAGGAAGGAGGAAAAAGAATTAGAACCAGACAAAATAATTGATGAAGAGAAAAGTGAACCCAGCCTGATCTGTCCGCCACCACGCAACAGAAAGTATCTTCCTCCAGAGGATGTACAGAGCCGCCTCGAGTCTCACGTCCAGGAGATTTTTGGACCTTCAATTCCTGGTAATTGGCAGCAGACGCCTCTCAAAGAAAACAAGTTAAAGTATCGCCTCCTGGCTCAGCTGGCAGCAGAACTCGGTCATGCTGTCCCAAATTCACAGCTCCACCTCATGTGCAGTGCTGAGGATGTCTTGAATTTCTACCGTACTCCTGTGAAGGATATGTCCAAGTTTGATGAACTGTGTGCTGCGGAGCTACCCCCAAACCTGAAGATTGTCTGGAAGCAGTGAGTGGCACCACGAAGCATTGCTTTGCTTTGCTTTGCTTGTGTTCCTATAGCACAGAAGCAGAGCTTTTCATTGAGGTAGCAACTGAATGTATAAACATCACTAATAAAAGTTCATATAATTGTCCTCAGGTTTCATTGTTTCTGTTTTACTATATACAGAAAAAAAGGGCAGAAGTTCTCCCTGTGAAACAGTGGTGCCGTGTGGTCAGTAACAGTACTAATGGATGCTTTCTGGCCTTTACTGTGCTGCTCAACAGTTACGAAGTCCACTGGGGATAAACAGGGGCGACAAACTCCCCCATTTCTTCCCTGCACCTCGTAAGCTTGTCTTATGGGCCTCTGTGTGTGCAGTTTGGCTGTCTCAGGAGGCCTGTTCAACTTGCCATGAAGACTAGCTGGGCCAGCAAACTCTTGGGGAAGAAGCAGGGAGGTAAGCCAGCTTTTTTTTTTTTCCATGGGATTGACAAGAAGACCCAGTCAGCAATAAGGTTTTTAAACGCCATTACAGGTGACATCTTGAAAAAAAACATTTGTTCTACTCAAAATCACTGCATGAAGATAGTGCCAAGTGGAATTCCGAAATCTCCTAACTCAGTAATGGTGAACTCACCATGTATGTTAGCTATATGTTAGTTTTTCTGTAGCTGTGGAAAAACATGTCGTAGCTTTATGTTAATTCTTCCTGCATAACTGATGTTGAAGGTTTGCTTTTAATCAGAGGAGGCAAGCAATAAAGTCAGGAGGACATGTAAATAAATGCAACAGTGAGAAATGCATGGTACTTTGTGAATGTTTTCTACAAGGCAGGTTGTTTACAGTGAGGTTAGATTCTGTGTGCGTGGTGGAGCTGCCAGCTGGCAGCTCAGCCCCATCCAGCCGCTTGCTCACTCCCCCCTGGTGGGACGGGGGAGAGAATCAGAAGGGTAAAAGTGAGAGAAGTCATGGGTTGAGATAGACAGTTTAACAGGTAAAGCAAAAGCTGCGCACGCAAGCAGAGCTAGCGGCTTCCCAAGTGCCGCTTTCTTATAGCTCTGAAGAAATGTAAGAAACCCTTTCTTTTCTCCTTTTAAGTCCTGGGGAATTACAGAATAGTGTAAGCGTACTACTACATGTTGCATTGTGGGGTGAATGAAGGAACTGGGGTTGTTTCACTGGTCACTGTGGAAGGCTGGCTGTTCATGGATCCCTTCCCTGTAGCTTATGGGAAAACAGTGTGGTAAATAGCTAAATCTGTGTTATCTTGTGTGCTTCAGAGGCTGTCTGGGAGCAATGGATTGAAGTATTTTTTGACAAAATTATGTCTTCTTTCCATCAAAGGAGATATACTTATGCCTCCTTGTTTCCTCTTACTCAGTACTCATTAAAAAAGCACTTTCAGTGGTAGTTGCACCTTCTGCTCACCCCCGCCTTCTGCATCTGTTCCAGTGTGTAACTTTAATAGCTCATGTAACGTGACCAGGAGAGTGAAAAACAGAAGACTGAAAACTAGGAGGGTGGGCAAGAAAGGAGCATGACAACAGCCGCGTCTTGTGTTTCGCTGTGTCGGAGTTGAGTCAAACTGCCATTTCCCTCATCTCAGGTACCTTAGTCCCTCTGAGGTGCAAACCTTATGGGTTCCACCAGCACACCTGTGCAAGAAACTGCAGGGACTAAGGTGCAAGGGAAGATGATCAGACACGGGTGTTTGAGATGCAAAACTTAAAACTGCTTCTAACAAGCTGAAAAAAGTCTGAACTAAGATCAAAGCCTTGCACAGAACGCCTGTACCATGGAAGGTCTAAGATGTCTGGATGCTTAAACACTTTTCTTTTTTATCCTTGGGCTTTTAAAAGTACCTAATTTCTATTGAATTCAATTATACACAAATAAAAAAAAAGCCCTGCCCATGCATTTGCAGGAGGGCTGATCTTCCTTTGTTTTAGGCAGAACCAGTAAAGAAGATCAAGAGAAAGTGTGAAGAAGCCAGGTTAGGAGGGTGTTTCTTAACAGGGAGACCGGATGCCAGACTGGGTGGGCTGGTGTCTCCATGAATGGAAGGAAGCTGTGGTGCACTAGCGGTTCCTGTATGTGCGCTAGCAGCACATGTACAACCAGCTGAGGGAGGCTGTCCTGCACCACCATGTCTGCCAGCCTGTGGGGTCCTCAGCAAAGTCTGCCCATTCAAGTCTGGGGGGAGGATGAACATTTTATTTCCGATGCTGACCTCCGGTTTCAATGAGATGTGCCAATTTTCCCTCCATACAGGTACTAAAGGCAGGGGCAGATGGTATTCCTGATCCCAGGAATCATGTTCCATAGCCATCGCACAGCCAAGAGGCACAATCTGCACAGCGGGAGGAGCAAGAACACCAGCTCTGCAGGGGTACCCGCCTCCCTGACAGATGGGAGTTAGCTGGGGGGCAGAGAGAGGCCACGGCCATCCAGCTGGTTGGCCCCCCAAGAACGGGGGGTGGTGGTGGGGGGTGTCAGAGCCTGCTGCTAGTCATGTGACATAGACCAGGTTCATACCTGAAGTGCATGGAACTGCACACAGCCCTAGGGCCATACATCTGTCTTAAGAGATGATCCAACTCCATGGTGAAAAGCTAGCCACTGCAGTATGTTTATTTTACTCCATTGGTCATAAGACTGGACCACAGAAGGCACTGCTAGATGCCTAAGCCCACTGTACACACCACATAGAGAATGATGTGCCTCAGAACAGGAACTAACAAAAAAAAAATCCGAAGGCTACCTAAATAGTCATTTTTCACTGTGTCACAGATTGCAGGAGGTAGACACATATTGCTCCCGAAGGAAAATGTAACTGGGAAAAGCAAATATGCTGTTAGGTTTAGACTTCCTGTGCAGGGGGTTATCTGGCACCTTGGAAAAAGCTGTGGGTACTGTAAATCTGAAATTATAGCAAACACATAGAGCCAGCCAAGAGGAAATGCAGTGGACATGTGTGATAGATAGGTCTAGCTTCAGCTAACCAGTCATCCAGAACTTAGGCACTTGCTAACAAGCACGCACACACCCATGGATCTGCATCTACCTGCACACCTCTCCTAGGCGTAGGCATCCCTATGCACCATGTCAGAGAAAGGAGCTCACTTGCTTATTTCAAAGTGGAGAGAAGTGCCTCTCATGGTGCTGCACTACAACTGGGAGGACAGTACTTCAGGAAGTGGAAAATTGAGATTCAAATCCTTCTTCAACCTGGAGGATGGGGAAGAAACTCAAAAGATGCATCTTCCACCTTCAGAAAGACTGCCTGCGCCATCATGCTGAAGGATAAGCAGAGGGGGACAAAATCACTACCAATTGTGTGGAAGCTAGTGACCAAAACCACAAGAGCCATGCTGTGGTAACAGCACACTTGGAAGGAACACAACCCCGGGGTCCACGGCTGCAAAAACTAGGCTACAGAACATAAAGGTTTTATCTTAGAATTCAACACCCTATCCGCCCTTTGCAGTATGAGTGAGTTAGGTGCTGCCGACTGGGTATCTTGAATGGAGTATTCATTGCTGACAAGCTTTCCTAACATGTCATTGTTCTTCTAATACAGCAGAACACGGACTGGTTCCACAGCCAAATTTATTCAGCAGAAGTTTTCCCTGTGGAATTTGGATCAAAGTTGTAGTGAAGGACCCAGAATACTATTGATGGTTCCTCCTGGTCACAGAAAGCCGGCATGGCCCAAGTCTGTGCCTTATATTCCTAAGACTGAAGAAGACATTGGTAGCGTCAGAAGAAACTACCAACCTGGAAGAAACACCACAAGACCAGACACAAATAGCCATCCCAAATTTTCTGTGTGTCACAGGCAAATGACAGAGACAATGCTACATGTTTTGGTTTTTTGATAATTTTTTTTTGCATTTGTTTTGGAAAAAATATACAAAAAAAAGCCAAGAAGAACCAACATGGAAATGTGAGGTAAACATTCCAGTAAAAGTACAGACAGAGGCTCCATTCTTTAAAGGAGACACACAGCAGTTATCACCATGCTAGAAGAATGAGATGCAGGAAGATCCTAGAAACATTGAAAAGTCATGTAATGAAGCCTTTGCCCCAGTTCTAGCCATTGTAAATGGGCTCTTTTTTGTTTTTCCCCTCCACCCCCCCACCTCAATTGTCTTTTTTTTTTGTTACAGAAAGTTGTTAAATTCTAAAATAGCAGTTTTGATATAAATTCTGTATGGCAGAATTTACAAAAATGCAGACTGCTGCTACAGACCGTGTCAGGGGTTTTTTTTGTTTGTTTTATTTTTGTTTTGTTTTGTTTTTTTTTGACTTGCCAAAGCCCCTCAGTGAAAACTACACTGTCGGGGCAAAATTGGCTTCTTGGTTATGCCAATCTGAATGCCAAGTAATGCCACTCCACTGGGGAAGTGGCAACACTTTTCCTTTGCACCAGTGTTTACTAGTTACCCCACAAATCTATGATGAAGTTATGAAACACTTAAAGCACAGCCTCTGCTCCACAGTGGTGGCTGTATATCCCCATAGTCAATTCCTGAAGCCAGGTTTCACTGGGAGCTTTAGCTGGGCCTCGGGGAGGAATGGAGATCTAGGGAGATGATATAGTCAGCTCACATGCTATCAGCTACTACAATAAATTTTCATGTCCAGTCTGTCTATATTGCAGACTGAGTACATTGTTTTAGTTATTCTTCAATAACTAGCACAATCACCCACACCAGAACAATCAGGCTTTGATTCAGTTAGATGCTTAAGGTCGTACTTTGAGGCTGCCAAGTAGTCTGGAAACTGGATGGCTAACTGAAGCCCATAATGCCAAGGAATACTTAAGTAGCTCACTGAATCAAAGATGGATGTTTATTACTTGTTGGTAGTATCATTCAGGTTAGATTCCTGATCACCATTATTTTAATCTGAGTTAAATATATGGAATTACTTCAGATCGATGCTGAGATTACTCAGATCAGAATCCGACCCACTGGTAGAAGCACTTCTTATGGTAAGAAAAGGTAAAAGTGAATTTTTTTCAAGATATATAAATTCCAAAATGAAAAAAAAAATTGTGTACAAATATCACATAACAACATCAACAATTCCATAGATGTAGTTCCTCAGTGCACACTTTAAACAAGAAAAGGTTTTTTTTGTTCTTTTTCCGTTTTGCTTTTAAATTCTGGCATAATAATATTAAAGCTGACAAAAAATCAGGGCAAGCTACATCACTTCCTCATACAAAAAAAGTACAAAACATTAGCCTCTAACTAGACATAACATAATACTGGTCATCACAGTTAGACATTTAGTAACTGTGTGTCTTGGAGTATTGTACTGGAGGGTAATAAAAAATAGCTTCTGTTGTCAATCTTCCATCTCAGGTTACTTCAGTCATAGAGGCAGAGTGATTCTGCAAAGAGGAAAAGACAAACACATGAACATTTGTATACATTTTGGCATTTACTTATCCTAGTGTGTAAAATGAATGAGAAAAACCTTCACTAATAAAATCTGTTGCCCAGCTAACGTAGGGCTTTAAAATGATGAGATCACTGCAAACATGACTGCTATCTATCCTGAGCTCGTGGGAGAAAGCGCTGAACTCAAGCCCTGCTTCTAGGCTACGAACACTCACTAAACAGGCTTGAAAAACAAGGCGCCACTTTTTGCAATAGAGACTTTCAAACTGCGCTTTGTGCAGAAGGACCTGTCAGTACAGCCTCAAGCACTTCATACAGTCACATAACTAATACAGTGGGTCTGTCCTCAGTCAAGAAGAGCCTTAAAAGGCCATGGTTTGGCTTCATGTGATGTGTGCATGTAGACCCTACACAGTTTGATACTAGGGAACATACAGAGCTTAAAACCATACAGAGATGGGGCCATTATGCCAAAATACATGCAGCGACAGATATACAGCAATGCAGAAATCCTCTTTAGGTGGAAACAGTGTTGACTGAACCTTCTTGGAAGACAATGTCCAGGACTTCAGTGGCAGTACTGAATTGCCCTTGGATCATGCTGCATCTGCAGGGCTTGTGTGGATGCAAGGCAAACAAGAGTGGGAATGGATGCAGAAATCTGCACAGAGAAGGACGATGCACCTCCTATATCCAAAGAAACAGTAATGAGCAGCCACTCCCAAGGATCAAGGACTTGCTTGTAATAGCTTCAGACTAGGATCACTTTTTTCCCAATCTACTCCTGCATGGAAGGTGTATGGTCATTTAGAGACTGATACCCTGAATCAGAGAAAATTACCTTGTTTATTAGAGTGGACATCAACGGTTAAGGCCTAGTCCCTACCTGCACTTCACAGTCCAGAAGCAATAAATAGTGGACTAGACAAAATTATCCTCACAGTCTATGAATATTCTCACCTGTTCAGCCCTTTTGTTGTACACGATGCAATCTGCATATATAAGTAGCACTTAGCTTTTGGACTGCAAGTTCACCAAGAGAACAATTAATGCACACAGTTCTGTAGATTTAGTTGAAAGTCTTCCAGCAAATCTTTGCCTAATCAAAATTGACTTTTCAATTAAGCAAAATATTTCCAGGAGTTAGAAACAGAGTCTTTTCCATTTTTTTAATTCCTATTTTCATTTTATTTGTCAAAGGATTTAAAAAAAGTCACTATTGGTCTTGCCACACACCATGTACACAGAAATGACAGGCCATCTAATATAGGAAGTACAATTTAAAGAACAAATAAATTATGCCAGGGCGTTTCAGATAACTGTAAACTACAGTTCCTCCTTGTTCGCAGAAATTCTTGGCAGGTGGCATTTGCTTGTCTGTTTTGAAAGGACTGGGTATGATTCAGTTACGCCAATACAAGCCATTTGAAGTTGGTAGTTTAACAGAAACACCATCAATGATGATGCTCCTGCTAGCCTATTTCTTTTGCAAACTTGAAAGAAAGAATGCTATTAACTTCTCTTCTGATGACTTAAGAGATAGAAAACAGTATATAATTTTGTCTTCTTATAGAAGATACTGAACAGTAATAAAGATAAAAACTGATCTCTACAATATTTTTCTGAACAGCATAGTTTATCATCAGGATTATGAATGTTAGAGTAAATCCTTAAGACATCCCAAAACATTCCAAAGTGTAATTAGACAAAATTATCTTTATTTTTCTCTCCATTTTCTACACTTCTAAGCAAAAGTTTGTTACCACAAATGATAGGCAGAGGCATGTGAAATCCTATTGCTTTAGTTTTGGATGTGCATAGGGGCAGAATATCTACAGTATGCCATAAAGCAAATTCTCCCCTGATGCAAATTCACTCTGTCCAATGGGCTTAATGTTAGGAATAAAACTAGCTCCCTGTATAGTTATGTATACAACTAGTTTTTACTCTGCCGTAACAGAAAATGTGCTTGGTGATGGTCTGGGTGAGAGGATTTACAGTACCTGTGCACTCAATGTCTCCAGAGGACTTTCCACTCTTGGAAAAGCCATTAGCGGCATTCCTCGTGGGTCTTCAGGCTTCGGTTTAGAAGGAGCTCCATGAGTGCCTTTAAAGTTATGGACAACACATATCCCCTGTGTAATGCAGAAAAAACCCAAGTGACATCAGCATGTTTTGTCCCCAGGAAAAACTCACAGGAATTACCACCAGGGGTCTCACAACTGCCAATTTTTGCAAAGAACTTAACCTGGGTTTTGGTTCAAGGCATCGTCTATCTCAGCCTGGGGCTACAGTGTGTTTACTGATAGAGTTGGGCGTAGTGGACTACCTTGGTAAATGGGTTCACCTGGCCTGTAATCTGGGGTGATGAACCATTCTCAGCCTTCTTATGTTTATTCACCAGAGACTCCCATGTCTGCTTTATCATCACAGAACCATGGACTACCCCCGATGATGCAAATTGGCCAAATATTCCCTTCAGACTCTGACCGTCATTTCCAAACAGTGAAAACAGCTCACTGGATGGCTGAATCTACCTCACATCTGAATGACATCAAGCTTATTTAGCACCATTCCTGCATACTTCCAGCACAACTGCTGTGGTGTTTATCCTACAAGCCCTTCCCTTGTGCATGACCAGACTTACTGCACCCACACAGTGATCTAATAAGAGCAAATACACATGGCAGGTTGGGTCTTGGGAACACAGCAGAACAAAAGACATGTGGGAACCAACACATCTGCTGTCAGAGAGATTCTTGCAGCCAGCTCCTTGATGGCTCTTCCTCTTCGCTGCTCTTTAGACTCAAGGAAGGAGCAGGCTGCAGCCTGGGTGAGTCTTGTGCCGGCAGCAGGAATCTCACAGCACCCCTCCTCCCCTCCAAGCTCTGGGGAGACCCCTTTCACCACTCTGCAATTGGTCTTGTGACACTTGCAGGGTGGCAGAAGGTCTGCAGGGCCAAAGTGTGGCAAGGAGCAGGCTGTCACTCCTAGAAACAGGTAGTGGGAGCACATATATTGTCCTGACCAGATATATGGGGTGATGCTTATATTGCATGGTCTAGATTTAAACTGCCTTTCCCAGTGGGAATCAGCTAAACTACTTACATTAAAGTCAAGGAGATTCAGGTCATAGGTTGTGGAAATCTTTTTAAGGGGAACACAGGAATAAATGATACCTGAAGTGTTTTTGGTTTTGTTTTTGTTTTTTAAGTACAGAATAGAAAAAAGTCAGTGACAAGACAATCTAGATTTAAGGGATCTTTGAAACCTAATCCCTCCTGATTACAGGGAGCGTCTGTTGCTATGCAGTGGATAGTTTTGAAGCATATTTTGATTAAAAGGAACCAGGCATATTTCTTGGTAATAGTGAGAATCACCTTGACTGCTGTTCGGGTAAATCCTCAACAAGAGATCTCTCACCAAACAAAACACTTAAACCACACAGCCATCAGGGTAGCAAGTAACAATACAAGTCCAGAGAGATGGTGTTCCTAGATTCTGTGGAAAGGTCTTTGATATGTTTTAATACATTTGGTTATTCTATGAGATGGAGAACAGTAACAGCTCAACTCCAAATGCTGCAAAGGGAGGTAGTTTCATCTCCCAGGGCATTTGTCCTGACCTTCCTTTCTTTTGCACTTCTTTTATGGTCTGAAACAAAATGGGGAACAAGGACCACTGCACAGAGCCCTGGACAACACCCTGTATCCTACATTTTT
>VZTV01016037.1:0-22654 GCA_013400875.1 Anhinga rufa | reverse complement strand
CTCCAGGGAGGTGCCCAATGCCCATGGCTGCCATGGTGCCCCAGGGCTGCCCTGATGCTGGCTGCAGTAGTGGGATGGGCCCTGGCTGGTGAGGCCTGTTATGCATTTAGAGAAATCCATTTACTAGGAAGAGATTTCAGCAGGCTATAAGCCTCTGTTCTGAAGTTTCAACCACTGCAGATAAAAGAGGGGTAGAAGGAAATAATGAAAATAGGAACTAGGTTCAGCAGATCTAGAAAGAGCATATGACAACTTACAAAATGAGAGAAAAAAATAGGACTTGTTTATCAATAGTGTAACTGAGAAAGAAAACAAGGAATTCCTAAGAAGATTTGTGTTTCAGTCAGTGACTTAAAGAACTTTAAATCCAAATTCATTAAAAAGAAGTAGGCTATAACTACAATTTGCCTTTCATTGGAGAAAAAAAAGGGACAGAAATGCAAGGTGTTTAAAGTTGTAAAGAAAACTCCAGAACAGAGCTCACACTAAGCCAAGGTTTCTTATTGTTTAGAGGTATGATGTAATAATGAGATCATTCTCATCTTTTTGTCCTTTGAACAAAATGAGTCTTTTCTGGTTTACTTTCTCATGCCTCTCTATTTCGATGAAAGAGACTAATTACTAAAACCTTCTTGTCTGCAGCACACAACATAACAGCTCCTGATCCTCCTCCTTTATAGAAACATGCCATAAAAATTATAGGGTGCAAAATTTTAATAATAATATTTAATAAATAAATAATAAAGTCTAGAGTTTCACTGGCGAGTTTCTTAAAGCAATCCAGTTCTGTGAATATCTCATATTGTTAATTATCTAGGTAAAACAGAAAGAAATATTTTCTTGCATACATTACAGTCACAATATGCTATTGTATTCACCTGTAGTGATATTTGCATTGACCTACAATGGCATCTCATATACAATGCAGCCATCTCAGTCTCCCTGTACATGCTAACAGCTCAGAAAAGTCATGGCATACAGCTGGAGCTCTACTTCTGGTGCTTCACTGATGTGAATAGCAGGATTATGTGTCTGACACTCCCCAGGATTGCAGTAGGATTTCCAAATAATTTTCTTTTTTCTAACTTGTAGAGAAATAAACAAGAAAAACAGTGAGGATCTGAGCTTGAGGATCATTCTATAATGTGCTCTTTATCACAAAGATCTGAAGCAAATCAGTGACACGGTTTTCCTAGCTAGAGTATAACAATGTGCTTTATCCTTGGGGTTGTGCTTAAGGCTGCAATCATACTGACTACAAAGCTTTTGCCCCTATGAATTTCTCAAAATGGGGGGCATGCCTGTGAGGGGAGGTGCGGGAGATGCTTATTGAAGGGCTGTGGAGTCAATAAATTGGTTTGCAAAGGCAGTGCATACTAGTTACATTTTGGGGAGGAGAGAGGATGTAGGATTTACTTAGGTGATCCCTTTTCCTAAGGAAATCAAAAGAATTAGGTTCTACAATTAAAAAAAAAGGAATTAGATTAACATGTCTGGTTGAATGACAAATACCAACTACATGTAAAAACACACGCACAAAATATATGCAGTATGTTCTATCTCATCTTCAACTCTGTACCGCATAATGCTTTACAGCTGATGGCAATAACACAAAGTAAAGAAGCCTTTCAGGTAATATGCAAGTTTGAGTTCCTCTGTAGTAGACTAAGTTGTGTACATACAAAAATACCTGAGTTGCCTGCAGATTGGCTTATGCTCTGCAGAAGGACATTGATTAACTTACAAAAGGCAATTGAGAATTTTCTTATTTTGTTCAGTTTATATACAAAGAACTCTGAAAAAGACCATCGTAAGAGGTTTTAATACTAAGACACAAGTTTCCCTGCATATGTAAATGCATGAACTCAGGTTTTGTGTGTACTAATGACTTCTGTTTTATTTTACTGAATTTTTAAAAAGTAAAATGAACATTTAGGAACCCACCATGAAAGGGAAATGCAGAAGGAAGCTGCATTATCCATTATGAATAACTGCGACTTGGAGGGGTTAATGATTTAGAACTAGCTCTAATAGTCTGTATAAATGCCTACATAGTAAGAAATTAGATATGCAGTAAAATGAACTGTACATTAATTTAAACATCTGCCTTTGACATACTTCGGAGATCGATGTTCTGCTTATTGGCCTTTCCATACAATAGTCTTCGCAATGCAGGAACTCAGGTAAAATAATTTCAAGCAGAAATCACTTGCCACTAGAGCTCAGTAAAACATCTTAACAACTTAAATTGCTTTATGAAAATTCTGCATAAAAAAATCTACAACATTTTGGGATATTAGACCATATTATACAGGAAATAATCTGATCTTTTTTCTTACTCATGGCTACAAGGCCTTTGCTTCTTATTTGCAATTCTGTAGGATTGTTTTGGCCATGACACCAGTTGCAAAAGTGGAACAGTAATCTGAGGACAGCAGTTCTGCAAGATGTGAGGTTAGTCCATTTCTCTCATATGGGTTGTTCAATGACCTTCTCTCCAGAAGTTCAAGACATCCGCATCTCAAATTTTGATCCAAGAACTTTGGTACAGGGAGGTAAGACCAGCACCATCCCACCTACAGCACAGGCAGCATCCAACAGCACAGGTCATTCCCACTCTTTCCTCTATGTTTGCCATGAGAAAGCTTCTCTCCTGTCTCTTGAAGACAAGAGAAGAGTTTTGCTTTCATTTTGAAGAAGCTTTAATAGGCTACTTTTTCGCAGTATGCAGGAAAGCAGAGTAGACAGAAGGCTTTCAGCCCAAGACTGGAATTTGTGTTACAATTGAAACTACAGGAATCATAATTTTCTCTAGCTTTAATGATTATTAATAAAAACCTACAACATTAAGGACTGTCCTGGTTTCAGCTGGGATAGAGTTAATTTTCTTCGCAGCAGCTAGTATGGGGCTATGTTTTGGATTTGTGCTGAAGCAGTGGTGATAATGCGGAGATGTTTTGGTTGTTGCTCAGTAGCGCTTACGCTAGTCAAGGACTTTTTCAGCTTCCTGTGCTGTGCCGGATGCACAGGAACCTGGGAGGGGACACAGCCGGGACAGCTGACCCAAACTGACCAAAGGCATATTCCATACCATATGATGTCATGCTCGGTATATAAAGCTGGGGGGAAGAAGAAGGAAGTGGGAGACATTGGGAGTGATGGCGTTTGTCTTCCCAAGTAACCATTACGCGTGATGGAGCCCTGCTTTCCCGGAGATGGCTGAACACCTGCCTGCCCGTGGGGAGCAGTGAATGAATTCCTTGTTTTGCTTTGCTTGCGTGCGCGGCTCTTTCTTACCCTATTAAACTGTCTTTATCTCAACCCATGAGTTTCCTCACTTTTACTCTTCCGATTCTCTCCCCCATCCCACCAGGGGGGAGTGAGCGAGCGGCTGCGTGGTGCTTAGTTGTTGATCCGGGCTAAACCACGACAAGGACTCAAAGCAATAGTCATATTACTAAAATGCCAGGAAATCCTTAATGACTTCATTTCCCTTGAGATTTCAAGCATATTTAAGTAACACTAGGCCAAATCCCATTTTGAAATGAAATTATTAAACCTCTGAGTTATTTCAGTAGATTTTTATGGGGTACAATTAAAGGCAGAATTTATAATATTTATAGTTACCCCCAAAGTCACATTGTTATCTCAAAGTTTAACTTCAATTGCTAGATTTAGCAGAAATTATCTGGAGGTGTAAGAAAACGCATATGTATGCCAAGACACTGGAGAGACCAGAAACTAAGAAAGGAATACATTATATGGAACAGTTCTTTTCCTGAATTTTCTAATGCCTTCCGTGGGGTCACATATCTCTTAGTAGCCCTCTGCTGGAAAACAGACCCCAATAAAACGGGTTGCATGGGACATCAGTGCAGATGCCTGTCAATGCGCCTGTGTGAGACACTGGGTTGCTGGCTCCGCTGTGAGCTACTCAGGAGGCTGATTGCCCTGGAAGCCTGACGCCTGAGTTGTCTCCCTCCCTCCCTGCCTTGCAGTTTCTCAGCTGTCTGGGTTTCCAGAGATTACGAGAAACCCTGACTCCTGGGAGAAAGTGATACAGCGTGATTAATTCTCCCTCACAAAGAATTACAGCATTTGAAAGTTTTGTTGCAAAGTGGAGTAGAATCAATTTGTTTTAATCTTGTACACTTTAATAAATATTTCACCTTTTTAATCTGGAACAGAAACACATACTGTAAAAATACACAGCCACAAATGAAATGTCTTTTGATGTGGATGTATTTAAGTCCTTAGGACTGATTTTTTTTCTATTACTTGCTATGCACAAATACCCTAAAGTTAAAGTTAATAAGTACAAATTTATTTTATTATACCTACAATTTTGGTTTTGTTATGGAACAAGTAAAAGTAAAGATTAGCTATAGACTCCATATTCTGATTTGGAGTTTGAGATATCTGAACAATTTCTATTTTGTTATGTGTAATTTCCTTTATTCTCAAACACCAGGCATGCATGCTTGACACACAAATGGCAAAAAAGGAGAATTATGTTTCTCACTTTATTATGCATACATATACGTATGCACACAGACATGCACACACACACACACACATTGTATTTGTGTTCTAATTCTTTTCCTTTATGAGCATTTAAAAAGCATCAGTTTGAAAGGAAAAAGAAATCAAATTTGGTTTTGTGTAGAACATATCTCTGTCCTACTCCAGTCCAGTCAAAAACCCCACATCCAACAGCCTAACACGCTGTCAGGTTTATAACTGAATTCCACATCATCTCTATTTCCATAAGAATGAGAAGACAGGCAAACAAGCTGCTCATATGACAGCCATGTAATTGGTTGTTTGCTATTTCTGTTCTGGTTCAGCTGCTGTTACAGCACCAGTACACTGGTTCTGCTTCTGTGAGAGGCTGCAATTCACATTAAAAATTGTATTATTTCACAATGAATTTCAACAGTACTGTGGGCTGTAATGTCAGAGAAAGGAAACCTTTTATAGGACATCAATACTTTGACGCTAGAAGAAGAAAGACTTTAAGATCCGATTTAATTTCATATTCTGTGTTTCTACCAACAGTAAAATGGATTCCAGTATAGCTATGAAGACTGAACCTACTTCAGTCTCAGAATAAGCTCCCTGGTTAGGAAGTAACAGTTGTTTCAACACAACATTATCTCGCCATGTTAATTTATTTAATGATGATGATTTATAGTTGATATTGCTTTTGTCTCACCTTGATGGTTGCAAAGACATTATTCACTATCAGACACTGTGCTTTTTGTCCAATTTTCTAAGTGTCACTACTAAGAGCAACTATGCAAAACATTTTAATTAATACTGAACACAATCAAAGTGAAGAGAAAAATGTTCATTGCACTGCTTCGGAATAAAAAAGTTATAAAAAATGAACCCCTTTATGTTCCCATTTGTAGTATGCCAGTGAACTATAGAGGTTATTCAAAAAGGGTGATTTCCATTTTTATCATTTAGAAAGTATCTAATTTTATAACATTTTAGAATATTTTCTGGTTTTTATGATCTAAGTATATAACTTACACTTATTTTGTTCTGTAAATTCCGTATTTCCAGAAGAAAAGGTGAAGGAAAACTACAGAGGAGCATGAGAGAAAATACTGAAAGCTAGTCATGCTATGAATTTTCTAATTATGGTACTAATAAAGGATTATTCAAATGCTGACATTGTGACAGAGAGATCTTCTGACCTTCCTTATCATCACTTTCAGTTCACCTAGTATAACTTTCACATAAAGTTTCTGCTAGCACTTTTTATTTTGGTCAGATTATTTTATCTGGACATCTTTGTTTTCTTTTCTGGATTTTGCTAGTAATTTATCTGACAGCTCTGGCATTTATGAGTCTATAACCAGGGAAGAACTTCAACATAAGTTTCCCACTATACCAGTGCCATATTACCTTTGTGATATGACTATTTATGTTTAGTTCTTTTATCCAAACTACAGTCCTTATTAGAAAATTGTCTGACCTGCAACTTGAAATGACCCAAATTTATGATATAAATACCCTGAGAGAACTAGAATTGCTGCAGCCAGTAATCAGATGATAAGATTTTTCTATAGAGTGTCAAGTGTTTTCATTTTTATTCTCTTCACCTTCTTAGAGTGGAATTATAAAGAATATTGTTACCTTGCAGTTATCTCAAAAAAACCTTTATGTGGAATTTCAAAATCTGCAGATGCAATCATGATTGTTATTGCCATTGTTTGTTACACCTGTGAGAAGAAGTATCTAAACCTGCTGTATCAACCCTGCAAATTATTGCACAATCTAAAAGGTTGTTTTCTTCCTCCCTCTCTTTTTTTGGTCTTTTCCCAACTGCATCTTAGAAACAAAGCTCAATGGAGGGACTACTTTGAAAGGATATTTGTAACTTAATTCAGATTTCTTAAAATCACATTTAAAATTTTCAGAGAAATTTGAAACTATTTTAGAGAAGGATAGAGGGGAAAAACCAAGTGAAGATTCACCCTGGATGAAATTTGTGAACATTGTACCTTCACAGGTTTTCACTGAATGCTGAACATCTGTTAAACTGACTGGAACTGGGAAATGGGCCAGATTTTACCCTTAGCTACACCTTCTGCAATTCATGGTAGTGGAAATTTTAGAGATACGAAACTGGCCCATTTAAACAAAACAGAAAAAAGCCTTGAGGTTAACCTTCAAAGGTTAAGCAGTCTTTCCTCCTTCTCCTTTGCTTCTTCCTTCAATATTGCCAGCTTCTTTATTTATTCATTTCAAGTTCCAAGATGCTCAGCAGGTGGGTGGAGCCTCTTAGTCTATAATGACATGAGTCTTCATTCCTTCTTGTACAGAAAATAAATTATCCCTGAATAATTGAAAATAAATTATCTCTCTGCTGCCACGTCAGTCTCCTAATACTTCTTTTCTGGACTTCTTTGAGAGTGGTGCCAAAGTGACATTCCTCAGAGCTTCTTAATTCCTGTTTGGGAATTATATACCTTCTCTACAATACAGGTCAGTCCTTCTCTGTCCCAGAGTAAATCACCTCTGTATACAGGGGAAATCCACATATTGCAAAAATCACATTGAACTGGTGACAATTCTCTTTTGTTGAGAAGGAACTTACCAAGGCTAACTCAGGGTAAGCCATATAATGTTTCACTCCCACAGTTTTAGATGCTTTAGTCTGTGTACTCTGAAATATATTCTAGGCTTCATATTAAAGCATGTACTAAACACAAAACCAGTCAAACATTTTTATCATAATTATTTGCTAAATAGGATTAGGACTAGCCAGTTAAAGATATGATACTCTCAGATATAAGGGTCTGTGTATTCACTGTGAATTGAAACACATTAAGGCAGGTCAACAGTGTGGCTTTCATTTACGTAACTCAAAATTGGAGCACATATTAAACAATTCAGACTATCTGTTAAAGAATGAACTTAGTAAAAGAAAAAAAAGCCTCAAATTTAAAACAGGAGCAAAATCTAGTAAAAATGGAGGAGTTCATTTATTTTAAATGTTCACTACAACATCAATAAAGGAAGATTTTCATTAAATATATATTACAAGACATTTTTTATGAAAAAAATTACACCTTTTCTCCTTTTGAATTAAAATACAGCCAGTAGTGTTCATTAGTTATATTTCAGGCAATATGTGAAACATCTGCATATTATTTTGGTCTACAAAGTAGGATTCAGTAATGCAAAAGTTAATGTCAGTTCAATATATTATATAGTTTCACATATGTAGAATTTTTGTATGCATAAATAAAACATTCACTTGGTGAGAAAATAAAATACATGCTACTATATTTGGAAAAAGGTATTTGAACCTAACTTCTCAATGCAATAATTCATGCCACACAAAAACTTTATACCATATTGTTGTATGGCTTTTTCAAAGAGTTAGTGGGGAATGGATAAGGCACAAATAGCTGAGAACAGCAACATGACAATGAGTTAGGGGAAGTTTTATGGTGGTGTCTGTTTTTAGGTATTTATTGCAGTGGAGATAAACTCAACTGATACCTTTAGGGTGTCAATTGCAATATAGTTGGCCAGAATGTTTCCAGATACCTGATTTAATAAGAACTAGGTAAAGATAAAAACAGAGGGAGGAATGAGAATGAAGTCTGAAGACTAGAGGCATAGAACATGACTGAAACACCGTTCATTATTTGTTCAATATTTGTTCAATTGTTATGACAAACAAGATTAGAACTGACGCTTTGCTGGCCAGTGATAGTGATATGAGGAAAAAAATGTTTCAAATAAAATATTTACTGTAGCAGTCAATAGCTAAAAAAAATAGTCAAGGCTAGATGAGAAGACACAGATAGCATCATGGTAATTAGTAATGTATATCAGAAATGGTTACTAATGGGACAAATCTCCAAAGAGGGGAAGGAAGATGGGTAATCTAGAGTAGGGTAATTAAGAGGAACCAGACTGACATTCTTGTTCAGCACACACCTCCTGTTCTAGCTGATGCAAATCAATATTAATGTGTCTGCCTAAACAACTCCCTCCTCCTCCACCCACAGCATCTCCTCCAGAGATTCCATTAGAGATGATTAAAGGAAAAGCCAGATGCAACTATAAGAGGGAGAGAGAGACTGAGGAAATCGGTTTAGAGTCATACCTGGCTTTGGCCGGAATGTGAGTAGGCTCCTTTTCATATTTGTAAAAATTTCCATGGTAGTAACAAGTGGTACTGAAGTGAAAGCAAAAGAAATTTATTACTGCCATCTTTTGATAACAGATCCACTGATGATAATTTTCATCAACCATCCATCAACAAAAGCCTGGCCAAAAAGAGACCAAAACAATGAAGTGATAAAAGAAAAAGTACGTATACATCTAAGACACTACCATCCATACAGAAAACAAAATCTATTGTGGACTTGGATTGCCATCTTTTGGTGGAGGTCATAATGGACATGACGTCTGCAAGGAGGAAAGGAACAGGTGCAACACGCCATCATTTCTCATTTCCTTTTCAAAGGGAAAGCTTTAGGATGGATCATCCTTAAATTACTCCACTGTTACGTTCAATGACCACATCACTGTAATTCAGATGTCATATCAGAATGATATGCTTTTATTCTGAAAATGTAATATTCTTGCAATAAGCATAAAGTTTCCATTAGAAAGTAATAGCGACATTTGTTTTAAACTTATGGTGTGTAGAATACTTCTCTTGAGAAATATGTGGGAGAAGTAAGGCAAGGAGAATGCAATGGAAGCACCTAGGCTGCAAATACTTGTACATTTCCAGACAACCATTTTGAGATGTAGAATGTTACAGTATCCTAAAAAATGTCAATTTATTAAAAAAAGAAACAAACCCTTTCTCCAGTTGGCTTAAGCTGCAATTCAACTCCATCTTAAAATACACAGTACAACATCATTTGATTCAGAAGATGATGTGTATTTGTATTTTATTATTAATTAAACATCTACATTTTCCTAGAATCAGTATTGTATTTCTTTCTAAACTTTTGTGTCATATTTTTCTGCATCTTACTTTTTACCTTGATTATTTCAAAAAGGCCAAAGTTCAGACTTGACTCTGACTCTGATAAGTCATTTTCCTTTAGAAAAGAATGGAAAAGGTGTCTGGTAGGTTGACCTTGGATAGCCTCCAGGTACCCACCAAGCCACTCTGTCACTCCCCTTCTTAGCAGGACAGGGGAGAGAAAATATAACAAAAGGTTTGTGGGTTGAGATAAGGACTCAGCAATTACCATCACAGGCAAAACAGACTTGACTTGGGGAAATTAATTTAGTGTCAATCAAAAGTCAGAGCAGGATAACAAGAAATTGAAACACCTTCCCCCAGCCCTCCCTTCTTCCCAGGTTCCACTTCACTCCCAAATTCTCTACTTCCTCCTCCTGAGCAGCACAGGGGAACAAGGAATGGGGGTTACAGTCAGTTCATTACATGTTGTCTCTGCCACTTCTTCCTCCTCACACTCTTCCCCTGCTCCAGCGTGGGATCCCACCCACAGGAGACAGTCCTCCATGAACTTCTCCAACATGGGTCCTTCCCACAGGCCACAGTTCTTCATGAATTATTCCAGCATGGATCCTTTCCACAGAGTGCAGTCCTTAAGGAATGGACTGCTCCAGTGGGGTCACAAGTCCTGCCAGAAGACCTTCTTCAGCGTGGGCTCCTCTCCATGGGGTCACAGCCTCCTCTGGGCATCCATCTGCTCCGGCATGGGGTCCTCCATGGGCTGTAGGTGGATATCTGCTCCACCGTGGACCTCCATGGGCTGAAGGGGAATCTCTGCTCTGGTGTCCGGAGCACCTCCTCCTCCTCCTTCTTCACTGACCTTGGTGTGTGCAGAGTTGTTCCTCTCACATATTCTCACTCCTCTCTTCTGGCTGCTGTTGTGCAGCAGTTTTTTTCCCCTTTTGTTATGACAGAGGTGCTACCACCATCTCTGACTGGTTCAGCTTTGGCCAGCAGTGGGTCCATCTTGGAGCCGGTTGGCATTGGCTCTATCAGACAGAAGGGAAGCTTCTGGCATCTTCTCACAGAAGCCACCCCTGTGATCCTCCTGCTACTAAAAAATTGTCACACAAACCCGATACAATCTCTAACATGTTTATCAGCAAATTCTTCAATATGATAGCAAAATATTTAATGAGAGTTAAAGACAAGGTCTATGTATTTATATTTTTCCCCACAACAGACTACTAATAATTAGAAAATTAAAGAATGCATTAAAAATAGGATGTTTTGGAGATGCACTCTCCTCACAAATTTATTATAAAGTCATGTCCTTAAAAGGAAATAAATCACAACTTAATAATCTAGAAGGTTTTTGAGCTGTTTTCCACCATTTCTATTACATATTTTCAAGTTTATCATTCCATCTTTCCTGTGAATCAAATCATTACCTAATTCAGTATTCTTTAATCAGTAGTTCTTTTCTAATACAAGAGTCTCTCGTATCATAGAACCTTACACAAACTGCTATTATTCTATTAACTAGTTAAACAGGTAATTTCAGGAATATTTTAAGTATGTTTTCAGCCAAATATATGTTTCCAGATAACCTGACAACTGAACAAAATGTTCTATTGGAGAGGATAGGTCTTTCCTTGATTACAACCTTAACTCACAAATGGCAAAACTCCCACTAAATTCCTTGCAGGAAAACTGCACCTCAGATTGTCTGGATAGCAGGGGGAGGAAAGATGCCACACTGTGGTTTCAGGTCTACCATTATAAAGCTTGCCAAGGTACTCTGAAGGTGGCATAACCAGAAACCACGTACTACATCCCAACAAAGGAATTTGTATGGGCCTATTCATTACCTGACTTTGAAACCTTGCTAAATTAAATGCCCAAATCACACAAAGTTCTTCTTGCATGCACATCTCTATGACTGGTATTTAAACATTGTAATCTGTATGGTAACACAAACATCTTTTTATAATTTGGGAGTTCGTATTAAGCAATATTTTGCACTGTGGGCAGTTCCAGCAACTTGAGTGCAGGCTACTGTTCTTTCCAAGATGAAGGTGGCAAAAATCTAGTCCTTTTTGAGTGAAAATGAGAACTTGGACCATAGTGTGGTAGCATTTTTATGTTCTGCAGAAAACTCCATTATAGTGTCTTGGCTCTGCCCTACTGAACCTGGAGCAGTTACAATAATCATTGCCCTTTTTAGCTTGTTTGTTCTGCAAATTATGTAAAATCAATCTTAAAGGATTCATTTCTAAAATTGTATGTAGTGTTTACCAACACAGAAATTACATGTAAATTAATGTAAATCACTTGTTTATATGCACAGTAGAAACTACCTAAATCTAATTTTTCAGGCAGCAAGAGGGAAGAAAGTCACAAAATGGTGGAGTGGTAGCAAGTGGTAGAGGTTCATTGCTGCAAAATAAAGTATTTGACAATAGGAAAAAAAAATCTATAATCTTGGCTTTTAACTAGAACAATAGCAACAAGCAATGAAAAGGCGACTGGCCTATTCTATAGAAAGACATTTACCATAAAAAGTGTTAGATATTTCCTAAGTGCATCTTGTTGATACTAAGTACTTAATACAATGTGTCTAAAATCCTTAACATCTCTCCTCTACTTAATTGATTGAATTAATTATACTGGAAGAAAAAACAGAGGAAAATATCAGGAATTTTTTTTTTTTTTTGCTTTCATATCCAACAGTAAAAGCAAAGAAATGAACAGAATACTATAGATTTCTGTGAGTTTGTTTGGGGACTAAATTTGACATTGTGTTATTAGAACCATTTGTGGCTTTGAGAGCCTTTCATTTTTTGAAAATTGTTTTATACAGTTGGTCAGACATTTCCCTCCAGCATGTTAGTTTCTTAAACAACTGTTTACACATCTTCCTTTATACCATGCTGGCAGCATGTAGGGGACTTAAAATAAAAGTAATTTACCTGCAGGTCTCTAAGAGATACAAGGCAGATTATAAACCACTAGTCAAGAATCTTGAAAACTCAGGATCAGTATCCATTACTCACTGACTACTTTGAAAAACATACATAAAGATACAAGGAAACACAATGAAAATGAGAAAAAAAGAATTCTTGTCTAGATAAAAAGCTTTGAAGTAGACACACTAGGAAGGCAGTGTGCAGAAGTTTCAAGATCTTATATAGATGGCATTTTTTCCTATTGAAACGCAAACACCAGCCCTTTAGTACTGTCTGTGAACAGATAATGTGCAAACATGTTAAAACTGCACCTTGTTCCCAAGCATGTGACATACTCTTCATTTTTTCCTGAGAACATCAGTCTGTTTCTGCATGAGGTAACATCCTTTAAATGCATTCCTGTTTTTCATATGACATCTGCCAAGAAAAGCTCTGAGACTTACTTTCCTTGCTTTCCTCCTATCACTAACCCTCAAAGCATGCGGCAATCAGCGGCAAGGTATATTCACATGTAAGCATCAGCAAGATTTCCCAATTTAATTTACTTGCCTGCATAAATAATTTTGATTTTATTCCAAATTCTGATATTCTCTATTCCAGAAAAAGGTTGGCAAATGCAAAATATTCCGTTAATATTTAATAGTATTGATGTGTGTCAGTAGAGTTCTTAATTTTCTCTACTGAAAGATCAAGTACTGTAACCTACTTTCTACATTACTATTTATTTGGATTGCTCCTGAAGTTTCAAAAATCGAGTTACTTTGATGGTTTTATTCCTTCTTTTCTGAGATCTTACTTTGGAGATGGAAGCAGTTAATAAATAGCTGGTCATTGTCCAAGCACACATAAAGAGTAACATATTGGCAAAACATAACATCATAGTTTAAGTCACAAACATGTTAATGCTAAATAGTATTTGACACTGTTTTAATGATCAGAGTTAATTGTCAGCCACATGTTTGAAGAGGAAGGAGAATGGAGAAGTTGTTGAACTGTTGAATTAAGTTAGATCAGTTCATAAAATCAACCAGCATTCCAACACGGGATGGGCAGCTTACAATGAGTTAACATGTTCTTAGCCCTTTGTAGTCTAAATCACTTTTAGAAAATAATATCCATATTGTACCTTGAAGGAAGGCCTAAGCAGTAAACTTGAACGGCTGCCTGAGTTGGCAATCATTTCATAGAGACAAGACACTGCACGAGAAATTGCCCTATAAATAAGATTCTTTACAGAAGAATTAAAATGAAATTCGTATTATTGATGTTCACTAGGAGCCATAAAAAACACAAGACTGCCAGGAAGTGGCACTTGTTTCAAATCACTGTCAGAAGCACCTGAAGGACACCCTCAAAGTCAGTTTGATCAATGGTGATGAATACGTTGGTCAAGCTTTCTGTGCAACTGTAATGCATTTGGAAGCCTTGAGGAAATACATCTGGCAAAAGGAAATAGGACAGATACGAGATATCCTTACTGCAAAGCCTTTCCTATGACCATTAATCCAGAAACGTGCCCTACCTTACTGAGCAAAGTCTCTCTAAATTCTTCCCTGTCTCTTCCTCAACTCTGTTACAGGGCTTGGGATCTCCCCTGTCCTCACCTCCTTGATATAAACTCTCTGAAGAGTAACCATCTTCTTGTGGTTTGAAGGGAGATCAGCAATCATGCTGTCTGAATGAGACTTATGATCCCCACTGTCAAAACATACATTCTGCTAGCAGTGTCAATAAAGAAACTGTTGTGTGATGGTTGCACTGGATCTCTGACTGCTGTGGCTGGACACCGATATTCTGTGAGCATTTACACAAAGCTGTCAATACGGGAAAAATGTCACATGGAAGTTTAAAAGTTTAACCTGTAAATCTGATGGGCACGATGGCTGCAGGCAGGTGGAGATGGGAGGGAAGAAACTGAAAAGTGTATACCACCTGTTCGAATGAAGGCTTCTATATTCTACAGAAGAGGCACAGATAAATAGAAAAGAAACCAAATTGCTGGAATCAGTGTCAGAAGCCTAAAGAATCCAAACCAGAAAACAAGAAATGATATATCATTACCTAAGCTGAACTGGATTACTGGAGCCTTTCCATGAAAGTCATGATTTGTTCTCCTCTGTAATTTAGTCTTTTCTTCAGACACCACAAACCACGAGCAAAATATTCTGGACTACTACAGTATATGGCATTTTGTGAGGGGGGTGACTGATATTCTGCAGTTAGCAGTGACATCGATGGCACTGCATAGCAACAGGAACCTGCAAATGTCTGAATTTTGTTAAAAATAAAACATTTCTAGTTGCTGCTTGTTTGAAAATGATTTTCACTCAGCTTCACACCTATGAAAAGTGACAGATTAATGTCACCAGGGCTATCAATCTGCTATTATTGCACACAACAGATATGGCCCCATCAGCTGCCATAACTGTGAACTTTAACTACATTCCTTAGGGGTGATAGGATAGCATCCAAATTGCTTAAGTACTTTGATACCGGAAGAATATGTTGGGAAGTGTATTCAGAATACCATACCTGACAAAAGAGACTACAACAATTTGATTAGAAGTATTTTCTGGGTATTATTCTATTTGCTGCTTATTAGAGAAAATAACAGCTAGTCAAAATAGCTCAAACAAATTAAATGTGCACAAAAAATGGTTTACTGAGATGTTTAATTAAAAATTATTTTTTTACTTGATGCTTTCCAATATCTAAAAATGTACTGTAAGCACATTTATGATTTATTATGTTGGTGTTTTTTGTTTGTTTTTTTTTAAATAACCATGTGCAATTCAGGGAAATTAAGAATTATTTTTTGTAGATGACATTGTATGTTTTTGAACATTGTAGTAACTTACATTTACTGACCGTATTTCTTGATACTGGATTTTTTTCTTCTTTCCCCTGCAAGTGTTTCACTTGAATTCAGACTCCCTAAGAGCTGTAAACCCCTGCACGTGAACTTTTGCTCACAGAGCACACAACGCATGGATTTCAGCATCATATGTCTTCACTGTACTGCAGTTCCTGTTCCTGAATTTAGCAGGTATAGAGAAAACCAGTGAGTAGCCAACTAAATGCTAACATCTTACTCAATTATAAGTTGCCTTGGATGGAATTTAAACATACCTTTTAAAGTTTCATTAAATTAGAGCCTATAAGAACTTAGTCCTGCTAATAAGGCTGCTGATAAAAGCATGAGCATTAATTTCAGCAATGTAGTCCCTGAAAACTGATTAATTCACACACTTGTAGGATGCCAGACAGACAGCAGGCAGCAATAACTTTCAGTTTCTTTTGCCTTGTAGCCTGATTCTGCGCTCTCACATATACTACCAGCAATGTGATTACTGTTGTGCATTAAACAGTCTCCAATCAATAGGCTGGATTTGAACTGACAGTTATGCTAATTATTTCTCCATTAGCTGAGGCTGATTTTAACAGATGCATGTACAAGCAAAGGGAACTAAAAACATTTGAACTCTGCAATTTTATGCACCATTGAAACACAAACAAAGAATTATTATTTACCTTAGGCTTTCTAATGCTGGAATTAAATATGTCATTCTGCAACTACATTTCCCTCACTGCTGACACATTGGGAAATGATGGTATTTAAGACTCTAGTAAATAACTTAATGATTTAGGGCAAAATCAGTGATTTTTATTGAAAGAGTCAAGCTCATTCCTGTTCTGAACATTCTTGCAAGAGCATTTAATTTCTTGAGAAGAAAACTTTGACATGAATGACAGAGAGTAGTTAGGATCAAGTGTAGATCTCATCATCATGCTTCATTACTTTAAGGATAGTAAGTACTGTGTGAGGTTTCCAAAGTTGGTTTGTTTTGCACATTAGTCACAACCATGCTCTTTTCGATAGGACAATTAAATAGACCATTAGTCATTTTATAGGGTATTTATTCACCAGCCAAGAGGAAATTGTTATTCTGCTCTGAGATGAGCTGGGTAATTCCTGATAGATAAAATCAGAAACATTCTTCAGAGATATGTGCATATCCAGATGCCCACCTTCAATTAATTCCAGCAGCAAGGTTTATTACCCTGTCCTTATAGAGTGCTTAAGTACCTACACAGTAAAGTTCTTCTCAGCTCTGTAGCAAATTAGTTACTGGATCGCAGAACTTGCCTCTCAGGAAAGGCAGTACAAAAGCTAAGGTCAATTAAGTTTGATTTGGCTTAGCTTACAGTTTCACCTTTAGATCGGCTAAAATGACACCAATTCACAAAGCCAATTCTGACCTCTTTCAAGTATGGTTTGAAAGATGCCTGGCATCCTTGCAGAGAGGTAAAATATTCAAGGTCCTTGAATTTATGTCTACTTTGGCCAAGACAAGCCCAGCTGTCTCTTTGCAAGGTCATGGCTAGCAGATTGCAACAACTTTTAAGCAACAGACTCTGTATGAACTATCCATTCATACAGGTAGCCTGTACATCTAATTGAAGATCATGTTCCAGCCTGACACTGGAACATGTGCAGTGCCTCCTATAGCTACCTCTTCTTCATGGAAAAGCTGTATCTTACTCCATGATATCAGTGTAACATCAAACACGTATTTGTAGGCCTTCAGTGGTGTCTGCTATACCCAGTTTAGACAGTACTAATCTGTGAGGAAGGGAAAGAGGGAGAAGAAGGGGACTGCTGTGGAAAAAAATGTACGAACAAATTTATCTAGTTTATGAACACAAAAAATTTACAGATAAAAAGTTTTCCATCAGCCTGTACCTTACATAATGCAACAAGACCTGACAAAATAAATCCTTATGGTGAGTTGACCTTGGCTGGCTGTCAGATGCCCACCCAGCCACTTTCTCACTCACCCTCCTCAACAAGACAGGGAGAGAAAATAAGATGGAAAAGCTCAAGGTTCACGGTAAAGACAAGGACACTTACCAATTACTGTCACAGCCAAAACAGACTCAGAGTGGGGAAAATTAATTTAATCTATTGCCAAGTAAAAGAGAGTTGGATGGTGAGAAAAAATAAAAAAAAAAGAAAAAACTAAAACACCCTCCTCCCCATACCCCCTTTCATCTGCAGGTTCAACTTCACTCCTTCATCCCCAACTCCTCTACCTCTTCTCCCTGAGAGAGCGAGTGGGGAAAGCTGGGGAACGGGGGCATGCGGCCAGCCCCCGGCAGCGCCTCCCTGCCGCCCCTTCCTCCCCGCCCTTCCCCCTGCTCCGGCCCGGGGCCTTCCCAGGGGCTGCAGGGAAACACCTGCCCCGCCGGGGTCCCTCCCGGGNGGGGCCGCTCCTCACAGGGGCCGCTCCTCACAGGGGCCGCCCCGGCCGCCCCCACCGGCCGCCGCTGCTGCTGCTGCCGCCGGCACCGGAGCACCAGGTATATCCTGCTCTTTCTAAGAAGAGGAGGCCTGAGTTTTCAGTACTGACAAAATGAAAACAGACATTGTTTTGGAAAAGTCAAAGGAGGTATGCTGATTATTGTTGACTGTAACTAATGTGATGCTTTGTTGTATGCAATGAGATAGTTAAAAAGCAGGGGAAGGCTATTTTACTGGGAGATGAGTAGTTTGTATTTTGTTGACCTCGGACAATTATTTATGCAAAGTTCAGGGAAATTCCAGGTTGCATTTCATATTTTGTATGAGCTGTATCCCCAAGCTGATGAATAGAGTTTAGAGAATCTTGGAAATACATTTCAGGACACTAAACTTTAGTTCTTGTGGGTTAAAGGGTAACAGCTGAGAACAGGAGCTGTAATCAAAGTCATGAGGGCAGTCTACCAAATTGATTGTGATGTTTTAACAATGATGCGTTTACCCAAATCCTTTAACAAAAAGTCAGCAGTAAGCTCTTTATTTTCATCAGTGCACTGATGAAACCATTGATGAATCCACCCATTTCAGCTTGTCCTACAGCCAAGTCTATTTGTTTCAGTCAGAAAGGGAGGGAGGTTCTCTGAACTCTAGTGATGGCCATGTTGTGGAATCACTGTGTTAGTTTCAGCTTCATCCCTTAGGGACCATCAGAGCAACCATCACATTAAGCAGTGCTTCATTCCTGGGCTAGTCTTTTTAATTATATTACCTGGTTATAGATGTGAGCAAAAATGGCAGAACTGATGACAAATGGATTTTCCAGCATGGTTCATTAAAATGCAGTTAATTCAGATATCTTGCTAAGGATGTCAAATAGGTGAAAATATTTAAGATAGTCAAATCAAAACTGATTATAAAAGTTGCTGAAGAAATAAGAGTAATATAAAAGTTGACATAAAAGGTTAATTTAAGCAGTGAGACTGCTTTAAGATCATTGGTCTTAAATGGTTGCTTAAGACCAGTGTGCTGAGATAATCTAATAATTGTTTTTTAACTTGCTGCAGTCTGGCCTCTAGTATATGCAGACATTGTGAAAATTGCCTTTAGGTAGCTTAGATGCCAATGAAAATATCTCTATCTCAGCTCAGGATGGACCACAAAGCCATTGAAGCAACTGACTAAAAACTGTGTAGCTAAGCTACAGTGGTATCAAGTACATGCAGCCATATTGTACAGAGCCAGAGAGACTGGAGTTTGGGATGGCAGCATGAGGTCATTATGCAATGTCTCCCTCTTCCCATGTACCTGAGCCTGAGTGACAGGAGGTGTAGTCACTTCATGAGGTAAGCACAGAGGGCACAGCTCCTGAAAGCAACACAGCACTATTTGGAAGCACATCTTACCTGAGGTGCCGCTTGATGAATTAGATCTACCAAACCTGACAGAACTGCTTCCGGCGCTTTCAGGGTACTGACATGGGCAAACTAATCAATACATAATCTAGCTAGCATAAATGTAGGTTAGCTATCTCCATATACATTAAACAGTTGACTGTACAGTGGACATACTCTAATCTATCCAGTGGTGATGGTAGTAGCAGGTGTGTTGTATTTATGAAGTTCCTTGCACAATCCTATTACTGAAGAAGGTTTTTGTTATGAGAACTCTGAGGTGGTTTTCTTGTGGGGTTTTTTCATTCCACAGTTTATTGGTATTTTGATGTGGTTTTCTTTAAGAATGTTGTCTCACTAAGTGGCTTTGATATATTTAGAAAATGTGGAATGGATGTTAGATATTAACCTGTCAAAAAGACATTCATTGCTTTGATGGACAGAAGCAGGGGAATGTTCTGTTGTTTTAAGCAATGTGCTTAGTTTGAAGCAAGAAATTGTGCTTTATTATATTGCTAGCAGTATTATTACTAGGTTGGACCCACATTGCCTCGACTAATATCCATATACTAACTATAGGGAACAATTCTTTAATTGCTGGTATCATTAGTGTTCTGAGTCAAGAGTTTACAGTATACAATAACAGTAAAGCAACTAATAAAAGATGGAATCTGTCAGAGTACAAACACAGTAACAGACCTTTAATCCAAAGAATTTACAGTCTAAATATTTAAGAAAAAAATTATATTCTTATATTTTGTGACTCATTGCTACTTTAATGACCAAGGCTGCAGGAAAATTCATATTCCTGAAATACACTCTAGAGTAAGTACTTTCTTAACTATACATATGTCGTGGTTTAGCCCTAGTCAGCAGCCAAGCACCACGCAGCCGCTTGCTCACTCCCCCATGGTGGGATGGGGGAGAGAATCAGAAGAGTAGAAGTGAGGAAACTCATGGGTTGAGATAAAGACAGTTTAATAGGGAAAGAAAGAGCCGCGCACACAAGCAAAGCAAAACAAGGAGTTCATTCACTGCTCCCCATGGGCAGGCAGGTGTTCAGCCATCTCCAGGAAAGCAGGGCTCCATCACGTGTAATGGTTACTTGGGAAGACAAACGCCATCACTCCCAGTGTCCCCCACTTCCTTCTTCTTCCCCCAGCTTTATATACTGAGCATGACATCATATGGTATGGGATATCCCTTGGGTCAGTTTGGGTCAGCTGTCCCGGCTGTGTCCCCTCCCAGGTTCCTGTGCATCCGGCACAGCACGGGAAGCTGAAAAAGTCCTTGACTAGTGTAAGCGCTACTGAGCAACAACCAAAACATCTCCGCATTATCACCACTGCTTCAGCACAAATCCAAAACATAGCCCCATACTAGCTACTGCGAAGAAAATTAACTCTATCCCAGCTGAAACCAGGACAACATATTAATTATGAAACCTGGACCCCTTTGAATTCAGTAGCAAAGCTCCTCTGGATTTCAGTGGATCCAGAACTTTATTCTGACACTCTTTTCCTGTTAGTTTTGGAAACTATCAACTCCAGAAGTCATTCTGCGCTTTCTAAAATTCAAAGTTTATATTTGTTCTCTCTTCACTCTCTTCTATAGTATCACCATCTAAGTATTGCTGTGTGGTACAGAATGAATGTCAAGTGCTCGCCATTTATAAGGGGTATGGATTTGAAGTGCTAATATGCCAGCTATTGACATTTCCAAAGAATACTGCTGATTGGTATTGCAGCCCAGAAGCATCTTTTAAACACTAGAGCAAAGAAGATACATCAACACTAGCAGTACTCAAACAAAATTTTGACAGCATGGGACAACAGAGATTATTCTTCCTTCAAGTCACAGAAGATTCAGTTTGGAACCTAAGGGTACATGAGACCTCTGAAGAGTTACTGTTTCTTAGATTTTAATTTGTCTTACCTTTGTCCTTTTTTTCTACCTGCAGGCAAACATGATCAGTACCTTACTATGTCTGCTCCAGTTATACTGACCCCTCAGTTCTCTGTATTTGCTAATCTATTGATATTTTTCTTAAATACTCCCCAAATAACTGTTTTGTCAGCCTTGTCCTTAAAGGCAGACAAAATCCAAATAAATCATCAAATCAGCAGAGCTATGGATAATAACAAAAGGGAATGAAGCTGACTGCAGCTGATTTCTTCTTGCTGCTAGACTGAGCAGACTGCTTCATTGCTCCACACCTCATAACCATAGGACACATATCTGAGAAGTGCAGATAAGATTATTGCAATAATTTCTTCCTAATCCTGTTTCTTTTGTTACTATGATGAACTGCCTGGATGCAGCACCTGCCATCACAGACAACCATGTCATATAATCCCTTTCATAAACTTATCAAGCACAATTTTAAAAGTATTTAGGCTTCTTGATCCTGCTATTGCTATTTTGCTCAAAACCATCACATCTCTTTTTGTTAGAAACCATCTTTTGTTTCTCATCCTTATTTAATTCACAGCCAATTTTTACCCTTTTGATCTCTTGCCCAACATTGTATACTAGTAAATAAAATGAAATGATAAGCATGAAGTAAGAAAATGGGTTATTTTAATTAAGAAAGGTCAGAACCATTCTGTTCAGATTGTGTTAGACTAAAGCCTGCTCCTTGAAAGCCTGCTGGGTGGTGTGTCTATTCAGTTTGTGGGATACTAGGATTAGCCTATGCAGATCAGTGTGTCCAACACTGATTTTTCAAGTATAACCTGCAGAAACATGTATATGACCAGAATCACACACATTAGAGGTTAAAACAGCTTAGTGACTTCTAAAGGGGAGCTATTACTTTTGTTCTAAAGGAACAACTAGACTTAGATTTTCTTGAATCATATCTTCCTTTTTCACAGCATTTTCATATAACCATCCTGTGGTCAATTAATATATGCAGTTGCTGCTTTTTACATTAACTGAGAATAGCTATCTTTTAATAGAAAGATTCTTCCCTAGTTGTTAAGTACATGACAGTACGTTTGTACAGTTGAATTTCATCTCTTTCCTATTACTTACCTCTTCAAGATTCCTCCATTAACATCACTCTAAGTTGATGCTTACATTCAGTAAAACCTGTTGCAATCTTCCTTTTTTGTCTGCCTACTTTATAAACTTCTCCTATGCCTCTTCTTCTTTAAAAAAAACTTATTCATCATCATGTTGAACAATTTATGGAAGCTGTAACAGATAAGATGACTGTAAAACAGTCTATCTTCTCTAAGAAAGCTGTAAGGTCAATCTAATACTATTTTGCTAATGCGTATCACACACACGTCAAGGCTTTTTCATTTGACTCAATTCCTATAATAATTATTTCCTTTAAGATTTGTTCTAATTGCATAGCCAAGGTCATTCTGAAAGTCCTGTAGCTGCCTTAGTCATTTTCTTTCCTTTCCATTCAACAAATACAATTACTGTATGTTGATACATCTTTTTTTCTTCAAGTCTCTATTTGCTCCATAATGATTTAAGTCATAATAGCAAATTATCGCTAAGATAGAGTAGAATAATTTAGGTTGGAAAA